>JBBPKJ010000168.1:0-40376 GCA_038089195.1 Brasilioporus rufonigricans
GGCCTGCTCAAGTGCATGACACATAAGTCCTGCACTGATGTTCTCACTGTGTCCCCCCAACTCCAACACCTCCACTCTAGACTTCATGTCCACCTCCAGTACCACCCTCCTGTTCTCTGCTTAGGGTCTTTTCATCTCCAGTTGGACTTTGGCCAGAGTTCCCAGTCTTAACACTCACCCTGTGACATCCTAATGGACTGGCAATGGTCAGTTTCTGCAACTAGAGATGAATGCCAAGAGATCCCAAAGGAGATCCTGAGATGCTAAATGCCAAGCTTTCTAAAAGTCAGTTTATACTTCATTGGTCACACTTGGGGATGTTCTCTTATCTTGTGCAAGTTGATTGGTGTAGTTTCTGATTTGTTCTGAGGAGTAGTTGAGATAGTATGGACACAAGGAGACAAGGCCTTTTTTCTACATTTTTTTTTCCACAGTGGACAAGTCACATGAAATTGACAGTAAGCTGCTGTTTGAGTGGGCACTGGTTTACTTGTTTTCCTTTCCAATCACCAACCCTCAGATTTTTTCCATACCAGAATCATTTCTTACTCAGCAAAAGAAGTCAATTCCACATTTTTAGGATTTTTAGCAATTTTTTTCATTGACCCACCAAATTTCTGGTGGTGTAACAAAGTCATAGGTATATTTATGACAATTTGCTTGTAAGAACACCAAGTCCTGAGTCTTGTAGTATGTATCCATCAATGGGAGGTGCTCTTGACACTTGTGGCCACTCAGAAAAATCAATTAGTAATCTTGCTGACTTTGATTGTCCCTGACAATAATACTACCTACAGTCTGAATTTACTACAGCTGGTCCTGGATCCCAGCCTGGCATCTCCCAACAACATACATTTCAAAATCACTTTCCAGACTTTTGTAAACCACTGTAATGTACAGTGAAAACCATATAATAGAGGTCATCTATGTGTGGGTAAACAGTACTCTAAGCAAACAACCATAATAGCATATCCTCGATAGAGTCTACTCCCGATCCTTGAACATTTTCTGAATGGCAGCACTGGAGTAAGACTTGGGGCGTTCAAGTGCTGTAGAAGTTAAGTGAGTCGGTGAGCAGAATCCAAATGATAGTAAAGCCAGCGCTTACGTGCACCCAGAGCACGGTCCCAGATGAGCTGCGCCGTCACACCAAAGGCCCTGGAGACCCCAAACAATACCGTGTAGAATTGCATTTGAGTGAGGCCATAGTGTGTTAGTAGTACGCCCGAGTGCGCGTCAACATTTGGCCATGGGTTCTTAGCTTTACCAGCCTGCGAACATGGCCAGTCAGGGTATAAATGGTGGAAAGAAACAACCACAGACCTGTAGGAGGATATCGGGGACAATATTGTAAATCTGGCCAACCAATTTGAAGAGAGGATCATGAGGTAGGTGTTTCAAAGCAAATTCACGTTGTGCAGTGTAGCGAGGATCCGTCTTGCGCAGTACAGCATGTCCGTAACCTGGCACAACTTGACCCCCTTTCAGCGTAGACCACACATATTCTTTCACAGCCTCGTCACTAGCATCCTCGCCAATCTTTTCTTGCATCTTGCGTAACCATATCAATACTTCCTGGTTGGCAAGGCCATGCAAAGGTCCGGCGAGACCATTGAGGGAAGCACCGAATGCCAGGAATGGGTCCGAAAGTGCAGAACCAACCAACTTGCCAGTATGGGCAGAGACGTTGCCACCCTCGTGATCACTACACAACATATTAAGAAAGACGACACACACAAAGCTCAAGCTTCACCTGTGGATAGTAATATAAAGCCGAAGAAGCTCCACGAAAGCCTCGTTGTCACCAAAGCCGAGGAGGGTAGCAAGATTATGTGAATAGTCTTTGTGGGGATCGATGGCGGGGAGCTTGCCATCGCTAAAGACATTACGGTAAATCCGACCAGCGATGTTGGGAAGCTTGGCGATGCTGGAATATTATAGAATGAGAACGGAAAACGAGATGAGTATCAACAACAGACAGATCCATTGCGTCCTCGAAAGTAGGACCCCAATAATCCTTCTTAGGGACACCATCCTGATAGGCTTTAGCAAAGGCGGAATCGTGATTGAGCTGAAAACATTCAGACACACATCTCACGAGAAAGGAGGACAGCGTACCGCAGTGACAGCTAAACTGAACTGGCTCATCGGGTGCAATGTAGGAGGGCATCGATCGAGAATCTCTTCAACGAACTCGGGAATCACAGCACGGGCTGCCCAGTCCCGGGATAGGCTAGCGACCTGCTCCTGCGTCGGGACTTCGCCAGTGACAAGAAGCCAGAAGAGGCCCTCGGGTAAAGGCTCAGAACCGCCTGGCGCCTTGGGGAGAAGTTCCTGGCACTCAGGAATAGACTTTCCACGAAAGCGAATCCCTTCCTCTACCATACACTATTAGCGGTGGGACCTGGGGACTCGAGCGACGCTGCTCACCAGCGTCTAGGACGGACCCATCCCAGATTAATGCAGGTAGACCACGCATGCCTCTGGAAAAGAGGTACATCAAACAACGGCAAGGCTAGGAATGCTGAAAACATGCCCATAAAGTTGGTCTACTAGGACAGGACCGAATGACTTTTTGCCATGCTGAGCGCGTGTCTGCTTGACCTGCACGACTAATTTAGGCCGCTGGAAGACCCGCCATGGAGGAGGCATACCTTTTCTATTTCTGCAGGAATTAGCTGGGCAAGCCGGTCTTTGAGGGTCGACTGTTTAGCAGCTGTCGAAGAAAACCGGGCCGAAGCAACGCCGGCGCGTGCACAAGGGGAACGTGACTGACGGCATGGAATAAGTTGCTGCCGTTGACCAACAAGAGAACGGAAAACATACGGCCTGGACGATGGAGCGAAGGGAAGCAGCCATAGCGGAAAGGGCGAACGGAAGAACAAGCGGAAGCGGAAAAAAACACGGCGAGGGAAAATACCGGAACAATATATCGTGATGACGGAGCGTGGGAACTCGGGATGGAAAGTGTTAGCTCGCCAACATTCGACCGATGGCGAAACGCAAGAGACCGTCCGATCAGCCCGTCTCTCTGCTCCCCCAGGTCAGCGCCGGTTCCCTATTCTCATTGCATCGCGTCATCTGTTCCGTCCACCAGAAAAAACACTACCGTCAACGTGCACATGCCAATCCATTCTCTGATCACGCCCTCGATTACCCTCCCTCGCCCCACATGATCGACTGGAGTGAACACTACCCGGCATTCGCAGGGTCTGGAAAGACCCCCGAGTTTGCCGACATCGGGTGTGGTTTCGGCGGCCTTCTCATCGCGCTTTCCCCTCTCTTTCCAGACATATTGATGCTGGGTGCGTTTTCGTGTCACTTGAGCTTCACTCCCTCACCACAGCAGGCATGGAGATCCGTGTTCAGGTCACACAATATGTTCAAGATCGTATCACCGCCTTGCGCACAACCTCCGCAACCCCCGCTCAGTCGACATCATCCCACACCCAATCTTCCTACCAGAACGTGTCCGTCGTCCGCGCTAACGCCATGAAATTCCTTCCCAATTTCTTCTGCAAACACTCCTTATCCGCCTTGTTCTTCTTATTCCCAGATCCACATTTCAAAGCCCGCAAGCACAAGGCTCGCATCATCTCGCCTACCCTCCTTGCAGAATATGCTTACGTACTTCGACCCGGCGGCATCATATACACAATAACTGACGTGCATGATTTGCATGAGTGGATGAAGAGGCATTTAGAAGCTTTTCCGTTATTCGAGAGCGTCACCGAGCAGGAGCTAAGGCAACAAGGTCATGGTCCAATACTGGATGCAGTATATCACAGTACAGAGGAAGGGAAAAAGGTTGAGAGGAACAGCGGTGAAAAGTGGCTCGCCTGCTTCAGACGCAAGGAAGCCTCCAGATGCACTGTAGAGGTACCATCATCATAACTCTTCCATCTCAACCTCTTTTGCGTGGTCTGCCTTATCTCCGCTACCAACCACTGCAATTAGGGATCGTGTCCTCTTTGCCAATGCAGCTTTCATTTCATCGTGAAGGACTGTGCTAGCGTCAACTGCTAGTCGAAAGATTTCCTCGAATCGATCGAGGTGTAACCTGGTGTCCATCGTCGCTAGTGTTACACGCCCAGTGCGAGGCATGATGGCAACAGAAATGTGTGGTACGTCGTTTTCTTCCAGGTTGTTTAGGTCTAATAGCGGGGAGGTCGAATGCACTCCTCCAGAGATTGCACAGACGAAGTCGAACATCGCAACACCCGCGGTCGCAAGGGCTAAGGTGGTCCCATTGAGACAAGCCGGAAGTAATCCCCCGTCTTGCTGGATGACTTGAATAAAGATGTCGATCTGGGTCCTCGGGTAGAGATGTGTCTGCACGACAGGCTCGAATGTTGATTTAACGAGTGACGCGAGTTCGAGGGTCCGTCTGATGCAAGTAGTGATCAGCGCCTTGCAAGCTAGTCCATGATCATGCCAACTGAACATCACTCACTTGTCCCCTTTGGAACGTTTCCTACGCTCTCCGGTACTAAAGGCTGCAATATGTACTTCGACGTTGACATTAGCACGATCGTGAATAGTCTGCGATCGCATTTTTGCTTCTCGTGGACCAAGTACAGAAACCAGGACTTCAGTTAGGCCATGACGCATGGTGACGGATGCGTCGGCGCAGCCTTGCAATGAGAAGTCGATACCTATCTCTCTCAGCTCGTATTGCTTTCGTCCATCCGATCTGAGACCACCGTCGTTGAGGATTTCTATCCTTGAAGCCTGTAAATATAAGTACTGAGATATGTCCACTGGAATATGGTGAACCGTTACCATCAAAATGTGGATGGACAGCAGAGTATGATTTCGCCTGCTATGTTGTGGCGAGCTTGCCACAGTACTAAGTATAAGTATACCGATGTCATATATCTGATAGTCACAGTCACTCTCCGCCAACTTGCACAACTACTAGTACTAGTAATACCCGTGCATCACTCGACCCGATCATCAAGTTGTGCCACACAACACCATGGAGAGAAATAGTGATGAACTGGTATACATTCCTCACTCTCTTCTGGACACCGACCTCTACAAGGTAAATGCCCACCCTTGTCATCCCGGCTCCTCGGTCATGCACAGGGGACACGCAGTTTACCATGCAGCAAGCCATCGGGCAGCACTTCCCAGAGACAAGAGCACTTTACAAATTCACCCACCGTGACCCTCATGTATTATTCCCTCGAGGATGCATCGATCTGCTTCGCAAGTCAATCCAACGTATGTCCTATCCCGCATCGCTCGCCCTGATGAAGTTTGTCAAACTCTGTCAGGATTTCGGGACGTACGTCTGATAACCGAGGAAAAGGACTGGTTGGCGAATACATGCCCCTATTTCTCTGAAGACTATCTCGAGTATCTTTCGGAATTTCGGTTCAATCCTGCGCAGATATCGATCAGGTTCATTCCCGTCTCTCGAGACGGAGAAGAAGGCAGAGTCGAAATAGAAGCAGACGGTCTGTGGAGAGAGGCCATTCTCTGGGAAGTCCCCGTCATGGCTTGTCTGAGCGAGCTCTACTTCCGGGTCGGCGTGACCGATTGGAGCTACGAAGGCCAGAAAGGTGAACTCTATGCTGTGTATTCTTGTTCATGGGCAGAACCTGCTTCACAGAGAATGCGTCTGCGAAGGCGCGGACATTGCTGCAAGCGGGGTGTACCTTTAGCGAGTTCGGAACTCGAAGAAGACGGTCATTTCACACCCAGGACCTTATCATTGCAGCTCTGAAAGAAGAGGCCGCCAGATCGTCGGGACCGGGAGTCCTTTTTGGCACGAGCAATGTCCGCATCATCGTCGAATGCTCTTTCACTGTTATAAACACTGATTCTAATTCATGAAGCCATACTTTGCAATGAAATACGGACTGAATCCGGTGGGCACCATCGCGCAGTGCGTCCTCTGTCTTTTTTATCATCAGATATACTAATGGAGGTGACAGTGAATGGTTTATGGGTGTAAGCCATGCATGACGTTTCACTTGAGGAGGGAGTCATGTTTCTTACAGGTTGCAGCATTGGAGGGCTACGATGGCGCAAATGCGAGAGCATTGGCACTCTGGCAGGAAACCTACCCGAACAGCTCGTTCGTCGCGCTTACCGACACCTTCTCTTCAAAAGTCTTTTTCCAGGCATGTCTCTTTGTTATTAGCCCGTCGTCCGAGCCCTAGCGAACCGAAACAAAATAGGAATTTAAAAAGGATCGTGCCCGCGCCGAAAAATGGACAGGTCTCAGACAAGACTCGGGCAATCCCTTTGAGTTTGCGCCAGCAGCCAAGTCCATGTACGAGAGCATCGGAATCGACATCCGCACGAAGACCATCATCTATTCCGATGCTCTGACCTTGGACAAAGTGCTGCAATTGAAGAAACATTGTGACGACATCGGCTTTAGGAGTGAGTGAATTATCGGTTGGGCACCATACGTCGATAATCGTGTCATGCTCTAGGTTCTTTTGGAATTGGAACGTTCCTCACAAACGATTTCAAGACCGAGAGCAGTGGATATACAGAGAAAAGTAGAGCGCTCAACATGGTCATCAAACTTGCCAAGGTCGACGACAAAGACTGCGTCAAAATCAGCGATGACATGAGCAAGGTGCGGTGCATGCCAGATTTCCCTACAGTCTTAACATGTCCGCTCTCAGAACACGGGAGAGAAAGCATCAGTTGCATTCGTGAAGCAGTTGTACGGGTTACCCAACTAAGTCACACAAGGAGATGGAGAGAGCCTAGTAGAAAGCATGTAATTATAATGGGCCTCACTACTTCAAAAGCGTGTTGTAAGAACGAAAGCGCACTACTTCAGTATTTTTGACATCCAAACCCGCGGTAACATCTAGTCTCTACTGAGAGTTTCCGCTGACTCGAGTGTTGGTTGTTTCATGCGCTTGCCCTCCCCAGGTGATTACGAGGTCACATACCTGTGGGTTAATGAGTAAGTGATATATGCAGAAAACCCATGCCCGGAGCCGAAGAAGTTGATGTGAGTGCGAGGAGTATTGGGGACTCCTGCTGCAAGGTGAGTAATCGTGTCCTGCTTGGGCAAGCCTTTCCGTATTCCAACGCAGCACAACCTGAGAGGTCAGGTTGCAATGATTTGGAAAAGCTTTGTGGTGCTAGTCGAGCTGATCGGTTCAGCGACGATGATCGCCGCATAGTAGGTGGGTTGAGGGAGGGAGGGACGTGGGATCATCCAAGAGCTATTCAACATGGAACAGTCGAGAATACGGGTGGATCGTATCGTTGCAAGACATGACACCAGGTTACTTCATGCTGAGAAGCGACGCTTACAGAGTCGTGCTTGAAGCCGACACCTCGGTGGAAGTACTGATCCCAGCTTGCGTCCCAGACAATGAATAGTCAACCGCCTAGAGTACAGTACCAGCGGTATTGCTCGCCCCTAGAATAAATGCATGAATAACCTCTTCACATACTTACCAGGTGCACCGTGGCAAGTCAAACCCGTAGCCCCCTAGGTCAGAAGTGAACAAAAACCATGATCAAGTACTCACCCAAAATGCTCCAAGCCGCGCGAAAAACTAGTACCTGTAAAGAATGTCCATAGTGTCCGCGACTTGAAACAACCGTACCGTATCGTCATGTCCGTTAGTCCACACAATTTAAGCACTTTGGAGCAGTAGGTCGCGGCCCCCGGTGCCATTGTTCGCGACAAATGATTGCAGCTACATTGGGCGGGATGACTGCGAGACTTTGGCCCGTTTGGCATGGTTCTTGGAAGGAGGTTAGAAGGTCAACTTTACGTCCCAGTTTGATCGCCTTGTTTCATCAAGTCCGAGGTACTGCCTATGGGACCATCTTCTATGCGACCCTTCTAAACCGAGGACCCGTACATTCCGGCAGGTTGATACGGTCTCAAAGTTATATACCGAGTGGTCCCGTCGCCCATTGACAAGTTTACCACCCCTCGGCGTCTGACGACCAGTACAATGTCGTTGACAAACACGTCTTCGAGTATTCCTGGTAAAAAGCCCGACTGGCAACCCCTCATGGTTTCAGATCAGATCCCGGCGATGCGCGAAGTTGCCGCCCCGGCAGACTAGTGTACTTACTGGTATTGTCATGCAAGTCTACGGATTGAAGCCGTTACGCAGTTTAAAGCGTACAATGCAACTTCACACCGTTTAGTGGTCGTGATGTCTTGAACATTTGCCGCGAGATGGCCTTTCCCTAGTTCAGACATCAATAGGGTTTGTGGTCCGAGCGACGGTCATCAGTGAATAAAGAAGTGTTTTCTTTGTGGCTCTAGTGCCGTCTGGGGTCTGGGTGTTCTGACGAAGACCATATTCGTATTCCGCCCATCGGTGTGCCAACACGCTACTTGCAGCCTAGGCTACATATCCACAGCGATACCCATGTCAGACGTTCGGTCACTCCTCAAGGCAAAACGACAAGAAGTACGCATTGACCATCCCTTGGCATCTTATACGTCCAATGGCCAACTACGTTGCACCGTCTGTGATGCAAATATCAAACATCCGTCCGCCTGGGACGGACATCTAGGGAGCAAAGCGCATCGCACAAATGCAGCCCGTGTTAGGGAGGAGGAGAAGAGGCGAAAGGAGCAGGAGCTTGAGGAGGAAGCCAGTCGTCTCAAGCGAAAAGCCCCTGGGGACGACACAAACGAGGTCATCCAAGGCATCGCCAAAAAGCCAAGAGTCACCTCCACCATGGTACCCCCGTCATCGACGTCCACCTTGCCTCCGAATTTCTTTTCCGACCCATCACGAGCGCCTGTTCCTGCGTTCGATGACTCAGACGACGACGACGACATGGACGAAGGAGCAGCTATGACTACTAAACCGACGGACGGCGGGGGAGACTCTGCACTTGACCAAGAGTGGATTCGGTTCCAACAATCCGTCATCAACACCCCTGACGCAGTCGCCACCTATGACCGCGCCACGATCATTGCAGAGCCCGAGCTCGTCACGAATCAATCTGACGGTTTCCCTACTACCGAAGACGCGACCGCCACGCATGCTTCGCCTTTGACCAAAGTAGACGAGAACGAGAGGCGGAGAAAAGAGCAGGAAGAACGAGAATTGATCATGGACCGGCTGATGGATGAGGAGCGTGCACAGGAGGAAGCGGACATGAAGGTTGCTGTCATGAAAAACAGGCTAGCGGCTCTGCAGCAGAAGCGGGCAGCATCTCGTTCTATAAAGTCAAACGTAGACGTCGTTTGAGTGGTCCTTTGTCTTAGCGTCGGTCCTGGCTGGCGCCGCGTTGGAACCGAGTATCAACCCGCTCTCTGGACTTTCTTCTTGTGAGCGCCATTCCTAACAAACCATCTGAGACGGTGACCTCATTCTAGCGCGGTGGGAGGCACGGTAGTCGTGTGCTGTCATTCTCTTCATTGCTGCATGATGTACGAACACTGTACTTCTCAACAGAGTATATTGGCGTTCCCTTTGAAACCAGTCCTGTAAGCTCAGCTGCAAGATAGGTGGTGGCCTCTTGAAGTTGTACGTCAAGTGGAAATTCCGAAGAAAAATCTATTACGCAGGTTCGGGAGCGGAGGATCTATGTATGATTATGCAAGGCTGCGTTGGCTCCCCTCACCTCTACTCTCGGAGTCGCCATCAACCCCCTTACTTGTCCCCCAATCGGCCCAGTCTACTCCTTGTTTGTGTACCATCATCAACGCAAGCATAAGCGGTAGGTACCACAAGCTGGCGTGGAATAATGATTTTGCTTGTTTCTCCCCGCATGAATGCCAGAACGCTGCAGCAGATCTAACCCAGAGGTAATTAGGGAGAAGTGAGGTCAGGGCAAATGTCCACGTTGTGAGACCAGAGAGCGGGACAAGTATCGAACATATCGGTATCAGAAGTAACGTGTGTCGCAGGCTGACCGAGGCGTTTTGTTGAGGAGAGAGAACAGAGAGCATTTTATATCCCGCTTGGGCGTATGATGCCCGTACGAGATGCGACAAGGCGTTGAAGTGAGGAAATTGCCAGCTGTAGAGAAGCATGAAGAGTGACAAAGCGCCAAGAGGGTTGTCGATCATGGACACGTCGAGAGGAACTTCTGCGAGGAATGATGGAAGGAAAAGGCTGACTGGGTAGTCTGACGTTGGAAGTAGTTTCCCACCACACGCTGTCCAACCCATCAAGGGAGGTAGGCCACCAACCACTGCACCAACCCACGTGTTCAAGATGCTCTTGCGCTTCAAATAGGTGTATGGACCTGCATACAAGACTATATTTGCCGCTCCGATAGTGGCGGTCAAAGGATTTGTCATGGTCCACAAAAGCACAGGGCCAGCGACGCCGGTCGCGATGGCAAAACAAGTTGCGTGGAGGGGGCTGATTGCACGCCGTACTAGCGGACGCTGACGAGTGCGGACCATTTGCGCATCGTAGGGGACTTCTTGCAGCTGGTTCAGTGTGTTTGCCGACGCGGAACACAACGCCGTGCCGAGAGCGGTAGAGAGCAATATGGGTAGAGTGGTGGGCAACGGAGAAAGCGCGACACCAGACGTGGCCGTCAGCACGACCAATATGGTGAGTCGCGTCTTGGCGAGCTGTGCATAGATGTTCAGGAGGCGTTTGGGTGTAAGGACGGCATTGTCCCGGAACGCAGGCGGAGGCTCTGCCGGTCTGGTCGTTACGCATGCGGGATGTCGAGCGCCCCAATTATCGTTGTGGAAGAAATAAGAGGCAAAGTCATTTCGAACGGCTGGTTGCTGGCGGACGGTGTGGTGGTGAAAAAAAGATCGGGCTGAGACGAGACGGCGAGACAGCAAAGTACGACTGCACGCCAGCAAAGTGCACATTTCAGCCTAGAGATGGTCAGACATGGGCAGACACGAGATCGTATTTAAACATACTCGACTCGAACGAGCAGCGCAGAGGCGGGGGGCGTCGGAGTTTGAACACCTTGTCCCGTATCCAAGACCAGCTGGCGCTCTCTGCTCAGTCAACCAACAGCCCGCACCGACGACATGCCTGGCACCCATTTGTTACCACCAAATCTTCTCAAACTCTTCGCACCTCGCCCACCACTTCCCTATCGGCGCCCAGTAGGGAAAGACATCGACCGTTTGCATGGCAAAGATGTCGCCGGCGTGGCAGACATTCTCGCACGACTTAAGGAACAGTCAACCGCAACACTGTTGAACGGAGAAGGCGACGCAATGGAAGAAGGCGAGGAACCCACTTTTACTCTAGCAGAAGAGACAAAACGGCAAATCAGACGGGAGGAACGCAAGAAGAAAAAAACGGAAGAGTTCAAAGTTGCCAAAGATACATGTCTGTGTTCTCTTTCGGTGGCAGTCTGTTTTCACGCTTATCACACTGCTTTCAGACAAGCCAGCGGACGACTCAGAGGCTATTGGAGATCCATACAAGACACTCTTCATCTCTCGTTTAGTAAGTGTACCCTTGACACGATGCCGGCCTGTCCTAACTACCCGAACACAGCACAAAAGTGCGACTGAAAACGACCTACGACGCGAGTTTGAGACCTTTGGTACCATCGAACGGGTCAGGATTGTACGAGACAAGAAAAACCGTAGCAGAGGGTATGCCTTTATTGTGTACGAGCGCGAGAGGGACATGAAGGGTACACTCATTCTCATCTTGGTTTGGAGTATCTCTGCTCATTCACTTTCAGCCGCCTACAAGGAGTCGGATGGTCTCCATATAATGGGCAAGCGAATTCTGGTGGATGTTGAACGTGGACGAACGGTGCGAGGTTGGAAGCCGCGACGACTTGGTGGTGGCCTCGGCGGTAGACCAAAAGCCGTCGAGCCCGCTCCCGTGGTGAGCAGGCCCGCCGGTAGGGGAGGCGGATTCGGAGGGCGTGGGTTTGGGGATCGTGGCGGATTCCGTGGCGGCAGAGGTGGTGGTTTCAGGGGTGGTGGCTTCGGCGATCGTGGAGGGTTTCGTGGGGGGGGAGGAGGATTCCGCGGCGGTCGTGACGATGGTTATAGGTAATGGCCGTTTATCTTGGTACATGTGCATCGTCTGACATTCTTTAGGGGTCGTGGCGGGGGGATCGGTTATCAGGGAGGTGGATTTGGTGACGGTCATACTAATGGATATGGTCCTGCAGGTGGAGGGCCTAGTGGACCTGGCGGCTATGGTCCTCCGAGTCAAGGTTATGGACCGCCTGGTGGTGGGTATGGTCCTGGAGGAGGCTACAGGGGTGATCTCAAACGAGAAGGACCCGGTGGGTATGACGACAGGGATGCCAAACGACCGCGGTACTAGATGCGGTTGGGTGAGATATATTCTTTTGTTTTGTTTTCATCGCATTCCACCTCGGTTCGGATGCGCGGCCTCAAGATCCAACCCTGCGCTAGGCGGGGTGTGTAAGTACCGGTTACCCCTCCTGTTGCTCCGCTGCCACCAGCGTAAGTATATCAGTATTTTATTGGACTTCTAGTTGCCTGCGTGTTAGTGTGGTGCTGGAGCTAGATTCTCGGTATGATTGCTACCAGCCATTTTTTCGAACTGTTCAGTGTTTCTTTCGTGCCAGGCGCGCAGTACTTGGATTCGCATCGGCAGCGTTCCGGGACGTATACCGTGGAGCCAGCGATGGGATCTCGCATCTAGTGTTCGGCATCAAAAAAAAAAAAAGCGCCACGTCAGGAACGACAGTTGTCAGAAGTCAAGTCCGAAACCCTGTGCAGGTCTGCCCTCTACGTAGCCATGGCATGTGTACTACAGTGTCCGGGCGCCCTCGACGGGCTGGGGCGGGTTCTTTTCGGCGTGTTGTGCCTGCGCGCCGAAGCCGTTCGTCCGAGGAACGCGGATCAGTCCCATCGCACTGGTTTGGGTCGGCATCCTCCTTCCAACGGAGTCCGACCGGCACGCGTCCCTATCTGGGTTCCGAAATTTTCGTACTCCGTCAGGTCCTCCGCGGGAGTTGCTATGCGGTCTCGGAACAAATCACGGGCGACCTGACCTAACCTTTCTCGTTCCATGTCAGCGGCGTCGGGTCAGACCAGCCAAGCACCACATTGGCAGGCCACACATGTCTGTGGTCTGTGACGCGGAGCCCTTGGACGGTAAGTCCCGCCGTTTTCGTTCCCAAACTCTGCCACCCGTCACAGAGCTTCACCGACTCCATGGCAGAGCCTGCATCTGGCCCCCAACGCTCGCGGCCAACGAGCGCGGCCAGCGCCAAGGTCGAGAAAGAAAAGCGAAAACGTTCGCGTGTCACACCCGAGCAACTGGTACACCTAGAACGGTTCTTCGCCATGGATCGAAGCCCAACTGCCGCTCGCAGAAAGGAGATCAGCGGTTTGCTTGGAATGCAGGAGCGTCAGACGCAAATTTGGTTCCAGAACCGGTCAGTCCCACCTCTTTCTGCGATTCTCGACTTCACATTTTCGCAGGCGGGCCAAGGCCAAGCTGCAAGATGGTAAGAAGGGTCGAGGTACCAGTGCAGAACCGCCACCGGATACGCCACCACAGTTGGTCGCTGGGTACGAAGCAGAGTTACAAAACCTTCTACATGAAGTCAAACGTGAGTAGTCTGCATTCATTGTAAACATCTCATAACGACTGTCGTTGGTTGCTAGCCGTCACAATCATTCACTGCACCGACCTTTCTGTTGGCACTTGGCGCCGAATCGCGACCTCTTCCGGAAAGCACGACCTTGTGGCATACTTATCTGACGCCAAGCGTTGCCTCACCTGGTTCATTCATTCCTCGGGATTTGGCTTTAAAATGGAAATCCCCTTTGATATCATCGTCAAAACCGAATTCACAAATGCTGCCCCTGGGTCGGGTCTTGCCTCGTTTTTTTTGTCTCAACCTCCGTTATTTTACCTGGAGATACCTTTGCAGTCCAATCCCGCCCATGGCACTGAGCCAGGCCGCCATTGGAAGAAATGTGCAGATTGGACCGAAGACCAGCAAGCTACTAAGATCTTGAGGCACGATCTCGTAGGATCTGCTGTTCAACTCGCTCATGTGCTCCGTCACATAAACGCCCATGCGTCTGGATCAGACATCCGGCTTCATTCACCAAGCCATCCCCAAGAACCGTCTCCACCTGTTTTAGAGATCCAGCCGCCGCCTCTGGCCATCTTTGCCAGCACTGGATATCATTATCATCAACGGAATGATGTAGACCCTCGTCGACCGGATCACCCGAATCCTACTCATAAACGATCCTTCTCCTCGCCTGTCCCCAGTCAACAGCTCTCTTTACAGGAGCCTCTACACCTCCCTGTTGGACGACCCCCTTCGGGCGTGATTCCCGAACGTGATCCACCCATGTATTCCCATTACCTTAGACATCCCGCCAATGTCGATCAATCAACTTCATATTCGGAACCTTCAGAAACCCCTCTGCCACACAATGTTTCTCACTCTTCACTTCCTTCTGATTGTGGTTCTTCTCGAACATTCTCTTCTCACAGTTCTCATCAACGATCGTACTCCGCTGGCTCAGTTCATTCGCTTCCCTACGAGAACGATGGTACGATATTCTCTTTCCCTAACAACCTTCAACCACATGGGTGCGATGCACCCATAGCATTGGAACCACCGTCCCCACCACTATTGACCACCCCATTCTACCCATCCGGTTCAGCTTCTTATACGTGCCCAGTTAGCACTTACGATCCAGGAATACCTCTCGTTTTGGGCATGCCTGGTATGTCTGTCCCGGACGACAATACCTAAAATGCTACTACACCAATAATTTCTATCAAGCTGGAGCATGGACATTCCAACACCTAATGCTGCAACCTTCCAGTACATATTTGTACTCTCACTCTTCCTGCACACGATTCATTGCAGTTCAATTCGTTCTAACCGGGCATTTCAATTCACATCCCCAGCTTGCACGCATACGTCCTATAGCTCTCTAGTAGTATCCACCGTAGCACACTTACTCATAAGATCATTTAAACTTTCGACTTAGTTCAACAATAACCTCAGATTATTGCGACCACAAGACTGACGAGGGATGTGCGGCAGATGCTAGTGTCTTCTATTGCAGTGTAAAGCATGGAGAATAACATTAACTGAACCAAAGCATGCAGGTTTTCGGTGACTATAATACACTTTCCCTGCCATGTTGGTTGGCTCTGTTTGTAAGTGTCCGACTCACGATGTTGACTACAAACGAAAGACATGAATCAAAGTGGGGTCAACCTCAAATATGCTGATACTCACACGCCTCTAAGTAACGATCCATACATCGCGTCAAGCACGTCTGAAGAAGGCCATTCGATGAGGCATGACCACGAGTATGTTGGAGACACCGGAACGTACCTCTTCCGAACTCGTTAATGACGTCCCTGGCTTCGTGACGCATTTTGCAAAGCACTTCTCCGAAGTTTTCTGCGAGTCACGGCTATGAGACGGATGGTCCGATACATCGTGAAAACGCGTACGCTGATAAGCTCTTGTGCCGTCGCAAGATTTATTTCTGCACGAATGGCGTTCACGACGGCCTCCTTCTGGGCGGCCATGTCTAAGAATCTTTTGGCATGTCTTCAACCCACCGGAAAAGAAGGACCTACCTGGCTTACTACCACTGGAAGATGTTGATGATCTCCCAAAGAAGTCCGACATGATTCGAATGATTAACTGCCAGCGGAGGACGTCGGGTGGGAGGAGTGCTTGAACAAAATGTTGGCGTCACTGACCAAACCAAGTTGTACTTTCCTTTTTTGGGAAACCTAATCACATTTTAAGAATCTCGGGCCCGGGCCGTTTCCGACCCCTTCCTCGACGAGCCAGTCGTTTGATCGTTCCAAGGGTTCCGCTGCGCTGTATAAAAAAATGGGTGCTCGCGAGTCTACCGCGAGGAATGACGAGGCCCAGGATGCCTCTATACCCGATTATTATGAACTCCTTGGCGTCGAAGAGTCTGCTACGACGGACGAGATCAAGGCATGTTCTATCGCTCATCTTGCTTACAGTTTTCTTAGAGTCACTCTAGAAAGCATTCAGGAAACTCGCACTCATCCATCACCCCGATAAAAACAAGGATGATGTCGAAGGCTCCACGCAACGCTTCGCGCTTATTCAGCAAGCGTACGAGGTGAGTCATTAAACTGGCATTCGTGATCAACGAATCGAATTGTTCGCTCACGCATCCTCGATGATCAGGTTCTCAGCGATGAGCAGGTATGTCAAATGTATCGTACTCGTCACACCAAGGTCTGAGACCATGTGCCCAAGTAGGAACGGGCTTGGTACGACTCTCATAAAGCATCGCTAACGCCAGCACCGGATGCGGAAGCCGTGTTCGAGGACATCCGAAGGGGCGCACCGCCTCCGCGCGCTCGCGATCGCGGATTGACAGTTCGGCACTTGTCTCGGTTCTTCGATGCCACTATATGGTCTGGATTCGACGATGGCCAGGACGTATGTTTCTCTGTGCTGTGTCATGTCGCCCGAGATGCTTGATGGACGTCCTTTCTCCTTTAGGGATTCTTCACTCTCTACCGCAATCTGTTTTCCAGGCTTGCACAAGAGGAGAATATGCTATCTGATATCGAATACCCCCAGTTTGGGTGCTCGACGTGGACATGGACGTCTCCAGCGACGCCGTCAGAGGCTGTCAAGAGTTTCTACAATGCATGGCTGAATTTTTCTACCTTGAAAGAGTTCACGTGGATGGATCATTATAACACACTTGATGCACCCGATCGCAGAATACGAAGGTCTGTCTAGTCGTGTGACAGTCGAAGGCCACACTGATTTACATGTATATAGGCTAATGGAGAAAGAAAACAAGAAAGTACGGGATGAAGCGCGAAAGGAATACAACGAAACTGTGAGGGTATGTACTAGTCCCGGCCACTCTATATACTCAAATCAGGCCTAACTTTGAGCGTGTAGTCCCTAGCGATGTTTGTCCGAAAACGTGACCCTCGATACAAGAGCCATCTTGCTCAACAAGCACGACTTAATCAGACAAAGGCTAATAGCTCCTCAACACCACCGAGTTCCAAGTCTGTGCCTCGAAAGGCACAAACTGACAACACTCCTTACGTCGAGCAAGAGTGGCAAAAAGTTACCAAAGATCATCAACATGATGACCTGGAATGGGCAGCTGCAGAAGGAGAGGATCCTGAAGAATGGGAGTGCGTAGCATGCGGGAAGTCCTTCAAAAGTGAGGCTGCCTGGGACAGCCATGAACGTAGTAAGAAGCACATGAAAGAAATAGAGAAGCTGAAGAGACAGATGATGAGGGAAAACAAGGAACTTGGGTTATCAGGTGAAGGTCGGGATGATGATGATGATGATGATGAGCAGGGCGATGTCGTTGGAGTTGACGAAAACGTGGCTCCTCGACCACCGCCGACACCACCTGAGGAGGCGCAAGACGACGACTCAGATACCGTTTCCATGCACCATCTCCAAACTATCGATGTTCTGAAAGATGAGTTCGTTTCGGAAGAGTCACCAAAAGATGGGGAACAACTCCAAGTTGGCCTGGATGGAGGCTCAGATACACAGCCCCAGGAAAGTGTACCAGCTTCGCAAGACTCGGAGTTGTCAAAAAGAGAAAAGCGGAAGTTACGAGAGGCAAGAAAGGTGCGAGCAGCAGAAATCCAGAAGAAGACAGCGCAGGTCGGTTGCTTCGGTTGTTGCAAGCTGTATTCTCATTGTTGCTTAGGTTTGCAATGTCTGCAAAGAACCTTTTGATAGCCGAACAAGATTGTTTAACCATATCCGGGACACAGGGCATGCACTTGCCGATCCAGATGATAAACCATCACAGACCAGAAAAGGTAAGAAAGGCAAGAGATAACGCACTGGAACTAGCACTAGGAAGGACATACCACAATCGAAAATACATAGCTGTACACGGTGATCATTAATCTATCCCATCAACTGTGAGACGTCGTCTGGTGGATATTTTGTTTGTGAAAATGTCAAAAGCCTACAAACACATCAATCGTTGCATTGCTTCCGAAGTATAGAGACACTGCTACCGTTTCAGGCTTTGAATGTACTTTCGGCTGACTTCGTCATTGAGTACATGCGCCACTTGATCGGTAGAGATTTTCTCTCGCGCTGAACGTTCATGAATGCTAGAAGATAGATGTAACAATTGTGCCAAGCCGACTACAGACGAAAACATACCCAACCATAGTCACACCTATTGGCCATGGTGCGTTACCTATGGACAATCTGAGATATGCATCATTGGCCTTCTGATATTGGCGTTTCTGCATATAATGAACAATCTCCGCTATACGAGCCAGCATATCTGAAGGTAATAACTATTATTCGCTGAGTATCGAAGCGAAATCCATTCGCAGGCATCTGACGTACCCTTGAGCGCAAAGTCTTGAAGAGTGGTTTGAGGTATTCCGCGGATTGAACTTGTGTTGCGGCTGCTAGCTTCCCCTGCGTAGTCCGCTTGACATGTTCTGCGAGAAGAGGTAAGCCTGATGAACCAAAGAGGTTATTCCTATCGGACCTGGCCTTTCGTCCATAGCTTCCTCCCACTCTTTAAGAGTGCGCTTCAGCGCATAGTAAATAAGCGGATATAACTTGTCCGGATCGGTTTTGATCAAATCCAGGTCAAGAATACCAACACTTGGCTCTTCGGAGTCACCCTTCTTCTTCCCTTTGCTCTTATTCCTCAGCTCTCGTTCTACGTTTTCCACGTCTTCCAACGCCTTTTTAAAGTCATTCTGGCCACTTTGACGGTCGTCCCCCTTCTCCTCAATCAACTCCAGCGCACGTAGGCGCAACCTCCGGTCTCTATCGGACTCAGCAAATAGTCGAATAGGTTGGCCCTTAGCACGAAGTCTGCGTATGGTCTCCTCGTTTGAAATATTGAAAGACGCTTCGGGAATTGGCGAGTCTGAGTCTCGGTATTCCACCGCAGGTGTGAGCGAAGACGATCGAGATGGCTGCTGCTTTCCATTCACGTATTAATACTGGTACAACACGGGGAAGAATGCTCACATTTGCGTTCGGCGTTCCCTTCTCGGTAGCAATGACCTCGGCGTTGATCTTCACTTCGTCCTGCGCAACTGGTGCTCGTCCCTCTTTAGCTTTCTGTTCCTCTTCCTGCTTCATCCTCTCGATGTCTCCTCGTCGCATGTACTTCGTTGGCCGAGAGGTAACATTAGTCTCCACCGCTTTGCGTTTGAGTAAAATTTCAGCTTTGAGCGCGTCCATGATCACAATGATGCGAAGGAAACGGTATTGTGGGATTTCTTGAGGATCTGGCGGGTATTTGATGATAGGAATGGCAAGTCAAACGGACGCTACGCGATTTGCTTATATAATCCTGCAATGAATCCGTGCTACTCCGAGTTGACCTTCCTTCACTAACGTCCGCAAACAACGAAAATGTCTGAATCTGACTTATCCGGGTGACTTGCTCCCTCTCTATTCAGTGTAACTGGGAACTTATTTCTCTACAGTAAATACGTCCTCCAGACTGCGGGCTTTGACGGTCAGTTCACACTTCCCTTGAAATTGCCTTGCCTAACAGCCGCCGCAGCTCGTTTTCCCAACACCAACCAGACGATGCACTGGTACGATTGAATATTGGGGTACGCGCAGATTCGTGTGCTCATGAGTTGGCATAGCTTCCAAAACTATACCGATTACTTCAAGTGTGTTATTGCCAAGGGGGAAGACTATGCACCATGCAAACAGTTCAAGAGGGCGTACAACTCTCTCTGTCCGAGTAAGTGCTCTAGGCTTCTTTGTGGTGTCAGCGTCGTTTCATCCCTCCTATAGATGAATGGGTATAGTGCAAATTTTTGCTGATAATATTCTACCACTGAGTCCTCCGCAGATAGCTAGATTCGACGAGCAAAGAGAGAACGGGACGTTCCCTGCCTCCTTGGAGCCTTGATAGATACATTGTTCGTCTTGCTACCGTGAAAATAGAATGTTGTTGGAGATGTTCTTCGCCATTGGGGCGTTCACTGGAGCGGCGTGATGAATTTGGTAAACCTGCTCTAGACTTGTTGCTTGAACTTTGCCTAGAACGGGCAATTTACATGCGTCATACAAATTCACGACGGACTCGCAGCTCGGTCACTCTTTGCGCATCTCGGCTTACCCTGTCCTAGACTCGGCTTACGATGGACAACGTCAACCTCAATGCCTTGACTGAAAATGCCGCAAGACTTGGTATGCGAATCCAAGAAACCCTCAGCGAGCACACCCGTGACCTCTCCATAACACGCGGTGGAGCGTCCATATTTGATATGCCGGACGACAAGGTGAAGAACATTGGGAAACAGCTTGACTCCAGCAGCGACAAGGAGAAACTCGATGCTATGAAGCGTCTCATAGCCGTGAGTGCACACCTATAGGAATGCCGTTCACTGCTCGGACCAACAGCGCATCGCGCAATAGCTCATTTCTAAAGGCCGTAATGTCTCGAATTACTTCCCCCAAGTCGTCAAGAATGTCGCGTCGCAGAACCTCGAGATCAGAAAGCTTGTCTATATCTACCTCCTGCGTTATGCCGAGCATGAACCCGATCTCGCCCTGCTATCAATCAACACCTTCCAAAAAGACCTCGCTGACCCCAGCCCGCTTATTCGTGCCATGGCGCTGCGTGTCCTGAGTGGCATCAAAGTTCCAATGATATGCGGATTGGTGGTTCTTGCGATCAAAAGGTGTGCAGCAGATCTCAGTCCATACGTTCGTAAGGCAGCCGCTCTCGCAATACCAAAAACCTTCCAGTACGCTTGCACCCGTTCATTCTCTTATAACCGGTCAATGAACATCGTTTAGATTAGATGCCGCACAACAACCCGCTCTGATATCCGTTATAACCACTCTTCTCCGCGACCGATCCCCTCTCTCAATAGGCAGTGCAGTCGTTGCGTTCGAGTCTGTCTGTCCTACACGACTAGATCTCTTGCATCAGCAATATAGACGTTTATGCAAAATTCTCATTGATGTGGATGAGTGGGGACAAGTCTATCTCCTCAATCTTCTACTCAGATACGCTCGCACGATGTTGCCTAAACCAACCATCTCTCAGCATGGCGAATCTACGGAGGAAGAAGTCGATAGTGACCTCCAGCTTCTTCTTGAATCATCGGAGCCTCTGTTTCAGGCCAAAAATCCCGCGGTAGGTGCCCCAATTTATCCCCCCTGTGGTGCTCAAGTTCACACATCCCTAGGTAGTGCTTGCTGTTGTACGTGTCTTCTACTATACGGGCCCTCTGTCGTCTACCAGCAAAATTGTGAACCCATTGCTTCGTATCATGCACGTATCGCGAGAAGTCGAACGCATAGTCCTTGCGTATTTGTTGATTATCACGCGTGCGCATCCGGTGAGTGTCCGTATTTGACGTTAGGGTATCACTCATCATTACCCGATAGCAACTGTTCTCGACACAGTACCAGCGATTTTTCGTGCGCACCGACGATCCTTCGCAAGTGAAAAGAGACAAGATCAAGGTTATGTTGAATCTCTGCGACGTAGATAATCACCAGGCGCTCCTTCGCGAGTTTATTGTAAGTACTACCGTAAAATTTACTTGGCATCTAATCTGGTTTTCAATACCGTTTGTAGGATTGTGGTGAAGATGTGGATGATATTGTGTTAGGGGATGCAATCCACGCTGTGGGTCGTTGTGCAAGGGTAGTCCCGTCGTGTATGCCACAGTGCCTCTCAGCTCTCATGACCATGCTTAAAAGCAGATATGGTACGTCCCTGGCGTGTCGCATCCTGCTTTCTACCAAACAGACATTAGATCTTGTTGTTAGCAACGCTGTTTTGGTCTTGAAAGCTCTTATTCAGAACCAGCTCCTCGCTGGCTCTTCTGCTCCTGCGTCGTCGCGGTCACCACTCACGATAATATCTCTTCTCGCCCGACGGATAGATGACATCAAGCACCCCCAGGCGCGTGCCTGTGTTCTCTGGCTGGTAGGCCAGTATAGCGCAGCGCCAGGAGTAAGCACCGTAATAGAAGGTATCGCGGACTGGGCACCGGACGTCTTGCGGAAAGTGTGCAAGTCTTTCGACGCCGAGGTATTTACAACTCCAACATTTCGTCCTCCCCGCACTCATGAACATCCACACTAGGCACCTCTCGTCAAGCTTCAAGCGCTCACTCTCGCCGCCAAACTCTTCTTGTTGTGCCCAACGGAGCAGAGACTGGGGCTGCTTTGTCGCCACGTGCTGTCTCTCGGCAGATATGACCTCAACTACGACGTTCGAGATCGAACGCGCATGCTCAATTCACTTCTCGTCGGCGTTTCGCCAACGATAAACGGCGGAGAGACAGAAGGACAGGCCAGCGTGATACTTCGGCGAGAACAAGTGATCAAGGTGTTGTTCGACGGAAAGGCCGGCATCGTCGAGGAGAGCGAGGAAGTTTTTGGTGCGTCGCCTTCGTAGTGCTTGATACGACGCCAACTTTTCCCGGTCAGACCACCACATACCGATCGGTTCTCTTTCGCTTGTCACGGGAAAGGCCACGCTGGACGATGGTGTCCTCCCAGAATGGCTGGAAGGAGGGATCGATCCATTGCTCAGACACAGCGAAGAAGACGCCCTCTTGGCAGCGCCACCTCCTCAAGCCATCAGTTCAGCAAGTTCCGTGGTACCAAGGGCGTTAGGGTCGGCCAGCGTCACACCTGTCGTACTCACCCCTACAGGCAGCTCAACGCCAGTGCGTGAAGCAAAGGAAAACTGGAGGGATTTGGATAAATTTTATGCGAGTGATAGTGACAAGAAAGATTCTGAAAGCAGTTCTGAAGAAGAGAGCAACGAAAATGTGGGGGAAGACAATTTTGTACACGACAGCGAGGAGAGTCAGGATGATACTGCGGACGAGAGCAGCGAGGATGATGAACAAGAGGGTACCAGTAGGGGTAGTGCGAAAATACAACAATGACACCGATTGTTCTACCACAAGACAACTCTACAGCGCAGCACCATCGGGCAGTCGATAATACAGTGGCTGGAAAGGCATTCATTGAATTTTGAGCAGGATGATGAATTGATTACGCACGGTATTAAATACGTGGTAATAATGTCCGTTTACACCCCCTTCGCGTTCATTGCCGTAGTACTCCATGGGGAACCACTGTCAAATGGTAAGTGGGGTATGAATTACGAGGCGAAAAAGACATACGTGGTATTCTGGAAGGTCCTCTTTCCATGCGCGTAGAAGACGTGACTCCTCCGTCTGGTTAGCAAGGACATAGCCATGTTTTGGAAGGACAAATTGACCGATCTGGAGCTCCGTGTCGGTCACGATGCCACGGGATACCCTAGCATAGGCGGTGCGATACATGCCCCGATACAGGATATACTCGCACCTATGATAGATGCCTCAATACACGATTCCTCGCGAGCAAGGAATCTACGCACCACCTGTCTAGGTCGTGTGGATCAATGTCGTACATAAGGCCATCGTTCACGAGGATGTCGTATGGTGCGGCTGTGCTCCATCTCAGCCTTCGGTCAAGACCAGTAAGCAGAAGATACATACGTCTAGGTGCCAGAGGCTTGCTAACTACGTATCCCAAGAACACCACTGGTCGAGGATATGATGCGGCCATGATGCGCGCCAACTCTATGCTTTGTAACTCTCTATCCAGGGGGTCTTCCTCTGGAGACACACAAAGGCTGAGCTTTTCGACGGAGAGCCGATCTCCTCTGGTATAGACGTACCTTGACCATTATGCGAGACAACTACTGTGATCTCGGTTCCGTATACATCTAAGACAGCCTCGATGGCTGGAGCAAGCTCTCCATGTGGTGACGGAAGCAGATGGTGATGAGAATGGATGATCGGGAACTGAGAACATTCGGATCAGTCTCGCAGTCATCCCATCGAGTAAAGTACCTGCCTTTGACAATAAGGCTGCTCCCCATGTATGCAGGTTGGGGCCCGGTCCTAGGTCAACGTACTAGGAGTGTATTGAAGTACTGATCACCGAAAGAAGCACCGAACTCACATAGCCCAACTCTTCGGCGGCGACACGAGTCCTGATTGACGTGTCACTGGTGTTCAGGTGAGCGATTTACAACTCACAGGTCGCGATTTCCATACACCGTCCGCTAATCCACCTTCAGTTCGGCATTATTCGTGGAGCAACTGCACCAGGACTCACATGGAGATCTGTCTCCAACAACCCGACGACATCAAGTTCCATATCTCTGCCAGCGACCAAGTCAGAGTCGTCCCACACGACGAAATCCGCTGAAATAGGACCACCAATCTACCTGATCACATCTCGTATGCGACGCTGACTGTCATGTCCTATGTTGTCAATCCCGAAATGAATAGTCCAGATACCCGCATTAAATGTTCTTGTCCCCTGTTTGTACGGTCTCGGACCCACGGCGGGCCAATGAAGAAGTGTGACTAGAACGGAAACCAGGGATAAGAGACATAGAAACGTTAGAATTTGAGTACGTGCTGAACTCGGGATACGAGAGAAAGAGGTGGATCTATTCGATGCTCCGAACGGTGAACGGAATGCAAGTGAGATGGCAGCCAGTTGCGTGATGAGAACTCTGGAGAGAAGGCTTAGATATAGGATGAAATGATACGGGATGTACGTACAAGTCAGTCCTCTCTCGCAGGTAGATGCCCCCAGGAACAAAAGCATACGCAACAGTCCACACATTTGCGAGATAGAGCAGGATGGCGACAGAGAATGTCACGAAGTGTCTCCTGCCTACTTTATCACCTTGCCACGCGGAAGACTGTGACAAGACCGAAGGGAGGATCGACATGCAGAATATTGCGAAATTTATTCCACCTAAAAAACCTGTCCAATCCCGAGAATGGTACATCGTAAATGCGCTGACACAGCCGTAAGCAAACCACAAAGGATGGTTGAATAAGGTAGAAGACGCTGAAGGTGGAAGGATGGCAGGGATGATTAGACCGAGCGATTGTGCCAATAAAGTGATAGACCCATGTAAATGTGGCAGTGGTCCCCTGGGCTGTCCATCTTGGTATCCGGTCCACGACCAAGCAATAATAGTGCTAGAGTCAGTGAACATGCAATGCAGCGTGAAGAATAGCGACCCAAGCGCAATTGATGAGGCTACCCAGTTTCGTGGGATGCACTTCGCGTTGCTCGATGCATGCTCCTGTTTGCCCGACTTTTCTTCTTCGATAGGAACACGAGATGGACGGGTGGCTAGCTCAAGAATAGCACAGACGGCAATCACTACTCCGGTCTTGTTGTGACCACCGGTCTCTTCGTTCAACATTGGCCAGACTGATGCAAAAATCAAATCAAACCACTTGGCTTGCAAAATCCATCCGCCTTCATACCTGGATTGTTTGAGTGGTTGGCGTGCTTAGACAAGGACGACAATACCAATCCTGCACCCAAGACTAGACATCGATTTGAATATCGCTTGTCCCTCTTGTCACGGTAACAAAAAAGAACGCACGGAATCCTTGGTATGCACCATCCCCGGTGGTCCAATCTGCTACTTGGCTTAAAAGGACCGCTATGTTGGCACCAATGACCGCCCAAAGCCGCTCCAATGGGTTGTCAATCTTGTATGCTGCCAACCCGATCAGGGAAAGTACCCTCAGTGTCACTCTACCCCATCTCGTCACTGCCCAGTTGCGGATGGATGTTATACCAAGTAAAGCCGGAGTGAGATAGGTGAACAACGCTGCCTCAGCACCAGAAAGACCGAGTTCCCAGACAGAGAAGTAGAACAGGGTTGTAAGCAGTGAGGTCACGATAGACCAAAAAAGGTACGCTAATCGAGTTTAAAATTGTTCAAGTGAACCAAGTGACATGGCAGGTCCGAAATTCAGACTCTTATCCCGAGCAGAAATGATTGCCACCACTCACACAAGTAAATATCAGCTGCAAAGCTCAGCCAAGGTCTTGACGCGGGGTTCAACAAGGGGATCAATCGATTCCAGTTTCTAGAAGTACTTTTCCCCTCCCGAGCATTGGACTTTGGCTCACTTGATACAAGCGGCGTTGGAGTTTTGACATCAGCAGCCATTGATGAGACAGTGTTATTCAGCACGAGTGTGTTGTCATTAACAGATTTCGATTTATTGTCATAGGCTGGAGGCAAGGGTCTATTTGTATGGAAACGTTAGATTGAAGTTAGACAAGGTGATGCAGTTGATTGTACATGTTTTTATGCTCAATACTGGAAGCCAGTGACACGCCAATAGCGATCTGTGAATAGGTTTAGCAAATCGGGAAAGCAAGATGAAGCTTCCTTGCCTGCAAATTACAATGTTTGAAGTCAGCACCCGAAATTGAGTCATAGAGCACATCCAAGAAGATGAGTCCCCATTCGATGAACGCGTATCGTGTATACGCTATAAGAGGGTGAGTTTAACTGCATGACACTGAAATACGAGTGTTACCTCCTGGTATTCTGTGAACTTTATGTTGAACGAAGAAATATACCAAAGGAAGGATTGAGGCAAAGAAGCTAGATTGCTTGTCAATGACGGCCCATACTGATTGGTAGGGTACTTGCACTACAGTAACGAGTTGTCTGTGAGTGTGGGATTAGAATAAGTCGACAAGTGACAAATTACGACACAAACCGTCTCTTCCTTACTTGTACGTGGCTAACAGGGGTATTCACAATCCCTCCCAACATCCATGGAATATTGCAGACAATATACAACACCATAAGTACATCATGCACATCGTGGTCATCATTTGACGTGATAAACACCCAGCCCCCACATGCCAGTGTGCGTATGATACCAGCGAGGAAGACCCAACGGGGTAAGGTGGAACTAGATGTGCGGCTGATGAAGTATTGGAGAAATACGAGAGCGAAGCGGGGGCCGCTCGTTATTGCTATGAGGATCTGGAAGACATTGCGTTCTGGATACCAGTCTCCGATACTGCAGAGACGCGCATTATCAAAATGATGGGCGTTGAAAGCTAACAAACCCACTCACGTCGCAGAAACGGAAGGGAACCACTCTTCTGGATATCCTGCAATGCCATTTTTGACGATTTTCTTGTAGTGGAGAGCACAGCCAAGGAAAAGTGCGGAAATAAATGCAGAGAACGCGAGATACGTGTGGGCCGCAGCGACCTGAGACGCGTCGATGAGAAGAGGGGCGGCCTTGCGATTCACAGCGGTTGGAGTCGAGTGTCTGGCAGTACGACCCGACATGGCCAAGTGCTTGAGGCCTTCTTTGCAACTTGGTTCAACAGGCGTGGTTGGATAATTGAGTCACCTTCAGTTGGTTGTTTGGCTAGTCGGCACAAACCGGCGCCAGCTGACCCAACCAATTCTTTTGGCAAACCGCGTTGCTTGCATACATGATGGCGTGCCCTTCGTCTTTGAGACTTTTGACTCGCCACCTCGCTCCCCATTCCCTCAGACAGCGCTGCGAGCCCGCCTTCCCGTCGTCCCTTGTGCTTACATGACTTCTTGCAGGCTTAGTTGTGTTCGTCATCGCTGTCCATATACGAGGGCCTTTCTTGTAATCCTGAATTCAGATCTGGCAGAATAAAACGACTCGTTCAAAAGTATGTAGCACAGTGCAGGAATATAGTTTCTTTGATCAGACCCAGAGTGCAGGTTTCGAAAAAGAGGTTCCGTGATACCTCCAGTCGGATGGATACCAGTGTATATCTTGTTTCGTTCGTATCGACTGACCAAGCTCGGGGGTCTTTTTGTAAAGCTACGCCACATATTGGATGGAAGTGCCTCTTTCCACTCTGACTCTGCCGTTAATGATGCCTACAGGGCCCACGGCTCTTTTGCGAGGGCCAAGAACGAAATCATGAACTACCTCCGCAATCAATTGTGAAATGGCACGGTGATGGGGCTGTATGTTTCGCACTGTATCGAAGCGATGAGTACTGGAGGTTCAAAACATTACAGAGACCATACCCTCTGCTGTTGTCCACAGTATCTTCCCTGTGGTCGATTATTATGCTGATCCTAGCCGAAAAGATGAGCCGTAAAAGCTGGTCCAGTTGAATACTGCTTCTACGGGAACAACACAGATCATACGCTGATGGAGTCTATCGCTCGCGCATTGACTATTTCCCATTCGACACTTGAAGCCCACTTGAAAGCAGCCTACAGACAGGACGTGAGCTCCACCAATTAGCAAAAGTACCCGCTCTAACCCCTTCCTGATTAGTCAGGTTCCAGGATAGAATACGTCCTCCATCCTGTCTCCATTGCTTCATTCTAATCATGTATGCACCCAATTTGACGGTGGGAGATCACAGAGCAAACATTCGTGAACAAGGAGGGTGAAAAGGATACTTCCGGAATGCAAGGTGGGGTGTTCGTGCCATTTTTATTGCATAGCATCATGTCGCGGGACTTATGGTACCTAGGTTCTAGTTCTCGATGAAGCTCCGAATTAGACTACACCACAACTTATGTCTCGAGTTGCACTTTGATCTCCTATTCATGGTTCTCATCAATACTCTCTTGATACATAGGCTAAACACAGTTTTGCAACCCCCTGTTTTGTAACACTGATCTAATGATAATACTCACATGCTTCTTATGGCAGCTCGGAAAAGGTGAATGCCGGAAAAGATCTGTCACAGCGTATCCGACGAACAACCTAACTACATGCCTGACCAGGCTCAGATACCCATAACTGTTTTTACTGGATTTCTTGGAGCAGGAAAGACATCCATCATCCTCTCACTTCTTCCCAAACTCCCCAAAAATTACAAGGTCGTGCTTCTCAAAAACGAATTCGGCGACATCGAGGGTGGGACTTACTACATCACCACCGCTATTAGAATCTTCCTTATCATCGTGGCAGTTGACAGTCAACTCGCGAAGCAGTCCAGCTTGGCAGCTGTTAGCGAAATCCTCAATGGCTGCATGTGCGTATTATGATCTCGTGGTTGGGAGGCGTTAAGCGCCATCGTCCAGGTGTTGCGTTCTCGTGGGTCAGATGAAGAATGCCCTCTTAGAGATCAGAGGTAAAAATTCGTGTCGTGATTGGAAAGAGTCGAGATCATCCCTTTGTCTGTCCCAGAGAAATTCCGTCCGGACCGCATCCTCATAGAGTGCAGGTAACGAGAACCTGCATCGAACGCGTCGCCCTCGTTGACCACATCAGCGGCTCTGCTTTCCCTGCCACCCTCGCATTTCAGATCCGTGAAGTAGAGCGCGAGACGAATGAGGACCTCAAACTAGATGCAATCGTGACCGTTATAGACGCCGAGAATTTTTCCGGCTACGAGGATACGTCTCCGACGGCCAGGATGCAGGCGAGCTACTCGGATATCATACTCATCGTGAGTGCCCTCGTCGACGATGCGATCCAATGACTTTCATGGACTTTAGAACAAGTGGGAGCACGTCGACGACAGAGCGCTCGACCTCGTACTCGATCACCTCAATACCCTCAACGACTTGACACCAAAGATTAGATGTAATGGACGCGATGGGGTGGATCCCAACCTCCTCTTTGGGGTCGATACCAAACTCTTTCGAGACGTGCATAATGAGATGAGCGTTCTTGAGGGGGAAATTCACCACGATGAGGTTCAGACTGTCACACTTTCCAAGGGTTCCGGAGCATCAGGAGTTACGGGTCATGTCTGCCACGGCGAGGCCTGTCATGACAACCACACGCTAGATGTTACCATGCATGGAGGCAGGGAAGGAGGGGAAGCTGGCACAATAGAGGAAGGACTACTCCGGAGCGCACTTGATGCGGTATCGAAAGAGACGGTGTGGAGAATCAAAGGATTCGTGCGCCTTGAAAGCGGAATCTACCTCCTGAATTGGGCCTTTGGACGGTATGAGCTGACGCTGTGTGACAGAGACGAGGAACCCGCACAGGGTTACGCTGTCCGCTTGACGGTGATGGGTGAGCGGGGTGAAGTGAAGCGTTCGATCAACAGGTTTAGTAGTACCTTGGGGGCGGTGATCTCCTAAACTTGTGATAAGATAAGGAAAGTGACATATCACGTTCCCAATACTAGATCTACCGAGAATTTTTTCCTCGATGTGTCTCTCCGATGTTCTCCTACCTTCTCATTCCGGGTATGCAAGCTGTCTTTTTTCAGTCTCCCGTGCTCTCTCACAGCGTTTTCTCGTTCAGCGACCGCGTGCTGGCGCCTACCTCTTTTCGCCACTAGAAAGGATTGTGAATGCACCCTGACCATTCGGTCGGAATGCATAGGCTGGCTGCCGCGGTCTCGTTCACCAAATCCATTTGAACCCCTACCTCCTGGACAGAGTCAGGAAAACATTCATACGCGAGAGATATGTGAGGTCCTCTCCACCAACGACCTCTACCACATCCTCGGTGTCACCCGTTGTTCGGTTATCGACAGACTGACCCTCCGACGGGCCTATCTTTCTCGTAGTAAAGCCTGCCACCCAGAGTACGTCGTTTTTGTACCTTGCTTCCTTCTCGCTCTCAGCGTACGCCGCAGCAAGTGTCCCGGAAACCCCGACGCGACGCATGCGTTCCAAAGAGTCTCTGTAGCCTATGGCGTGCTCTCGCAACCCTCTCTCAAACGCAAGTACGACACCCTTCCAGCCGACGCACAACCCGATTTCCTGCGTGCACATCCCCGCGGATACGCGGACGAAACTTTCAAGGGCGTTCTCCTCAGCATCGTCAACGATTTCCTCGACGGCAACCTCGAAATGATACGCACGCTACTTCGTGAGTGCACACTGGGGCGAGCCCCTCTTCATACTCACCTTCTCACCGTTGACGTCCGTCTTCGCCGGACCCAGACGCCATCAGCGACCTCAACCCCTCCCTCAAACTCAGCGACGACGGCATCGACTCTGTCCTCTCCGTCCTCGAAAACATACGCGGTCGCGTCCTCAGTAAGTTCCTCTCCTTCCTCCCTCCCGCACAACTACACACTGGGTCTGACCACATTGCCTCGCCGTGTCCCCTACTATCAAGCATGCCGCGCCTGCATCTTCGCCCTACACACAGAACTCGCCCGCGTCCTCGAGCTCCAGTACGCCTTCCGCCAACTACCCTACCTCGACGTCACCGGTCGCTCCCGCTTAACCATCCAGCTCACCCGCATTACCCTCTACCTCCCCGTCACGCTTGAAAAGGCCATCCAAGACGCCCGGGAGGACGCCGCCTCGGATGGCCGGCGGCGCACGGCAGATGGTGCGAACGCTAACGGAGAGTACGACAAGGTAGCACTCCTTCCCAAGCATGTGGTGCTCCTCATCAGGGGCATTGACATGGTGCTGGACAAGATGGAGCGCATTCTGGGATAGACTATGGCTGTCCTTCGTGCCAGTGTGTCCTTTGGGGTTCTTGACTCGTGTTCGTTCATTGACCTTGCTGCCTTCTAGCCTTTTTATGCACTGACCACCTGCATTTTCCTCCGCATCCCCTAGAAACGTAGTTTCGGTTCTATCTTACATCGACATTTTTCACATTTAACAGCACTCTTTCAACTCAGATACACTGTCCCAATGTTGTATTGTAATATGCGGTTTGTCTCGAGTCGCATTCCTAAGGAACAGGTCCGGAGCTAGATGATTAAGCAAATAGTCTCGTTAGAGGGATCATACGCTATGGATTGCAAGTTGTTGTCAAGGATACGGCGAAGAGAGCAAAGATAGCACACGAAACAAACGTTGACATGGCAAGGCAATCGACAATGGTAGCGTATAAAGAGAAATAAGAAAGAGCGAACAAGACCCACCTGCAGAACGTATTGTACAAGGGACTGTCCGAGGCCAAGTCAGAGAAATGGAGACCAGGAAACCAGAACACTGAAACTAGCGATGTGAAGCCAAGAAGACTCGAAAAAGGAACTGTAATCTAGACCCTTTCGTACTGTGGACCCCTCTGATTCTACAAAACACGAGGAGGAAAAGTTACCGCATACTAGTGTATCAGCGATGACGACATAATTCCTGCGAAGTACTTACGACGTTCATCCAGATCGCACCCGCATGACCGTTGGCTGGGATGTTTGCTGGGACGATTTCTTCCAGCATGTAAGAGTCTTGCAATGCCTGACACCCATAGGTGCCATCCGACCCGTTGGGCTGTGCAGCGGCAGCTGCCAATAGCTGAGTATAATCTCCGCTATTGTCATTGTTTGGGTTCCCGCCATCGTTCGCCCCCGACGTTTGCGAGTTGCCGATGGAACCCATCGGGTTCTCGGGAAAGAAGGGATAGAACAAGCCTGTCGGGATGTCGGCAAGCTTGTCACCAATAACCCCAGGGGAGATCTGCGGTCCGACATTTTTCACAGGTGTAGTGCTTTGAGATGCAGTCCTCGGTCCGTAAACCGCAGTCCCACTCATGTTCGCTTCGACTTGGTGCTGTGGGTGGACCAAGGTCGGCGTCTTTTGTTGTTGCGAGTGTGGCTGACGGGGAGATGCCATTGACGGAGAGCCTAGAATGACGTTGTCGGTTTCCCAGTCAGGTTCAGACAGTAAAATAGGGTCTTTAGGAGGGCCGACGGAATGAAGATCAACACCGAGAACCTTTTCAGCGAGTTTGGAAATCAGAGGATGGCCACCATTCAAATCTTTCCGTTCCCAGCGCCACCGGAATCGAGGTAACATGTCGAGAGCCATCGAGACATCTTCGATCATGGTTTGTCGGGACAAGCGTTCGCAGTGTGACATGTGACCATACAGAATGACCATGGCTGCAATGTGAAGTGGGATTGGAGAGACAAAGAATGCAATGTCGGGGTACCGGATGAGCTGATTATGTACGATGATAATGTTATGCGAGGTAACGATCGCTAGTCGGGTATGAGCGTCTTGGAAAGAAAAAGAGAATTGGCGCTCACCATCGACGAGTGCCCTCGAGCGGTGCACGTAATCGAGCTCCTTCAAGCTGAACAGCGCTCTCAGTAGCAATATTCTTGCTATTCCAATCTTGAGTAGCGTAAGCCCCTGATCCTCTGTGATACCACGGACGAGTTCCTGTCTCTCTTCCAGGGTCCAATCTTCAGTCCCACCAAAGTAATACTTGTAACCCTCTGGCAACTGTCTGCGGAATTCGCTTACACTTTTGATAATCCGAGTTGCATGTCGCATCACAGCGTCTATGGTCTTGTTAGAAGGGGCATAGAGGGAGTTGATGATGTCGGCCTGAATCTCGGCAATGGGGTGGGACAGTAAAAAATGCTCAGAAAAGTCCATGGGCTGGCCCGTGAGAGGTCGAGAAGGGTGGGGTGTGTTTGAATCAGAGGGAGCGATAGCGAGGGGTCTGCCAAGAAGGATAGACGTCCCACGATCATGGACCATCACGATACCCCACAATCGGATCCGCAACTGTGCTTCCTCCTCCGCAAAAGTGTTATTCTGGGTCATGGGATCATGGTGAAGCCCTAACTCGATGGACAGACGGACAAGGCTGCCAACGAGACGCCACAAGGAACGACCTTGTCGCTACATGAACATTGTCAGGGTGCTACGAGAATTGGTGAATGTAGTGTACTCACTTCTGTATAGAGATACCATTGTAGTAGAATGAGGGCCTGAAGGCTCGACATAGTAACGCGGAGATGAGGTTTGATGGCCAGGGCACGCTCAAAGAATTCATAGTGCTCGGGCCATTCGCCCGGAAGAAGTTTTTTGGTAGAAATTGGGCTGTCGGTGGGGGACTTGACACTATTGTCGACGAGTGTAGCCTTGTGATTGAGTTCGCTCAAGGTACCCAGAGCAAGAATCAGATACATGCTACAAATAAAACCGGGATCGTGTCGGATGTCCTCATCATAGAGCGCATTAAGCTGGGGATCAAAGCCGGAGCGGAAAAAGACGGGTCGGTGGATGTTAAGATGAGTAAAGTAAACGTCAACGATTCTGTTGACCATTTTGCGGTCTTTTGGCAACCAAATAGTGAGTTTGTGAACTGCTGAGCATGGCGCGGTGGCAGGTGAAGTAGCGACGGAAACAGAGAACCAGACGTTTGGATCACGGGGAAGAGATGCTTCCGTGATGTTCTGATCACGACCTGAACTGAGGCCATTGGAACCAACAGCAAGATCCTCTCTGTCACATTGGGGTGCGAGCTGGCTTTCGCTCACAATGTTGGGGTTAACACCGAAACTCTTTGCGATGGCCTGGATGACGAGGTGAGTAGCGTGAGAAGAGGTAAGCGGGACGAGCACGTACGGGAGTATCGGACACGTCCAGGTACTGAGGATCCTGACCCTTTACCTCGTGAGGGGTTGGGGGGCGTGGTGGGAGTTGCTGGGGGGCGGAATGCTGGATTTGATGGGGAGGAGGTTGCATGTGCTGAGGGGGAGGGAAGCCCGGATGCATGTGAGGGGCATAGGATCCGGGAGGGGCAGGAATGGGAATGTGGGGTGGATAAGGGCCATATATTGGGACCGCGGGGTGGGGGTAGCCGGGAGGAACGAGGGGGGGATAATAGGAAGAGCCGGGAGGCGGGGGATTTGAATGCTGCTGAAACTGGGAGCTGTGAAACTCGGGAGGAGGCTGGAGAGTGCCGTCGATGTCTATGCCCTCGCGAACGCAGATGTCGTCGAGGTTGGCGAGATTGAAGCCAGGAAAACGACGTTTGAGGAGGGCATCACAGAGGGCGATCTGGCGCTCGATAAACTCGGTGTGCCCACGGAGGGTGAGAGTCTGTCTGTGTCTGTCCTCTTGCTGGCAGGGCACGCCGGCGGTGGCGCAGGCGGTACATTTGGGGTGTTTTGAGTCGCACTGGGATGAGAGTGAGACAGGCGAACGGAGATTTGCGGTCGGTGACTACCGACGGGACTTGCCTTAATTTTCTTACTCCTGCAGCGCGCGCAAGCCTCATGGGAGCGTCTGAGGCGTCTTGGTTCTGAAGGAGAGGTGACATCGTCGTGGGGCGAGTCTGTTTTTCTACGTTTCTTGGGGGGCTGGGACGGCGCTTGTTGGGGCTGGGACGGCTGCTGCGGCTGCGGTTGCTGCTGCTGTTCCTGTTGCTGCTGAAGTTGTTGAGCGGGCTGGATGTGTTGTTGGGGCTGACGCTGGTCCATGTGTAGGGCGGAGTGGAGGGAGACGTCCGAGTGTGGAGGGAGGATGTGTGTCATCGCTGATCGAATCGCCCGCTGTCCCCTGCACAGGCCTCAGTCAGCCCGCCCTCTCATCCTTTCCCTCCTCCTTTGTCCTACAAATCACATGATCACTCGTAAATAAATAAATAAATAAATATCATCCATCCCTCCTCGACCACCATGCAGCACCACCACCCAAACACGTCCGAGTACACCCTCGACACCGTCCTCGACACCGACCCTCTCCTCGCTCACGACGACGCCTCCTTCTATGGCTCGACACCACAACACCCCCGCCGTCCATCTCCGGGCCGTCTTCTCCTCGCCGCCGCCCTTCGCATGGCAGCCCTCTTCCTCGTCGCTACCCTCGTCCTCGGGGGCACCCTCTTTCTTGCGCTCCCCTCCCTCGACCCGTGTGTATCTATCCTGTCCCATTTGTCATTTCTCTGACCCTCCCTTCCAGCGAAGATCGCCCGCTTCTGCACATACCCAAATCGTTCGATGATCTCAAGGCGCTCAACGGCCTTTTAAAGAAGTACCGTGACATCCACCCCGAGCGCATCGTGATCTGTTATGTCATCACATATCTGTTGTATGTCCCTATCCCTCTCCCCTGTCCCCTCCTCACACTCTCGATAGTCTCCAGGCGTTCTCTCTCCCAGGCTCCATGTATCTCTCCATCCTCGGCGGTGCAGTCTGGGGCGTACCCGTCGCCCTCCCCCTTGCTTGCACCTGCGTCGCTACTGGCGCTACCCTTTGCTATTTCATCAGTGCCGCCTTTGGCCCCGCCCTCCTCACCGTTCCAAAGTGGAAAGCCCGTCTTGACGTATGGTCAGGAAAACTTCGCCAACAAAAGGACAACATTATCTCTTTTCTCATCATCCTTCGCATCGCACCTCTCCCCCCACACTGGGTCATTAACGTCGTTTGTCCCCACGTCGGCATCGGCCTCGTTCCCTTCTGGTCAAGTACCTGGCTTGGTGTCTTTGGTGTCACCGTCATACATACCACCATTGGTGGTGGTCTCGATGAAATGACGTCCGCAGCCGACTTTCATCTCTTCTCCTGGAAGAATTTCTTCCTCTTGTCCGCCGTCGTCGTCGGCGTATTGGTACCAGTTGGCCTGCGTTACTACTTCAAACGCGAAGCTTCTTCTGTCACAGTCGAAAGTCCTGATCTTCTAGAGGAGCAAGACGACGACGACCACATCCTCGCCGTTGGACCCGTCCCCTTGTCAAAGAAGCCTACGTCTCCTCTGGCGAGTATATACGTCAACAAGGGTAATGCATTCTATGCCGATCAACACACTGAACAGGACGATGACATTGACGATGACGATGACGATGAGGACGAGGACGATGATGTTATATTAGAGGCCGGACCAGCCATCGTAGTTAAATCATCTCAGGATGGGAGCAGCTCTGGAAGCCCCGTTCATTGACATTCTACCTGCATCTCATTAGAAACGATGCATTATCTCGTAATGTATTCACCGTTACATGTTGTACCGATCAGTATCGTACTTTTATTGTTAAACATTAAACTACTCTGTCCTTGCACACGAACGAGGTAGGAATATTTGCCTACGTAAGTGTGGCTGTGCATCCCAAAGATACCCGAATTCAATTGCTTCATCATACCTTGCTCGAGAGCCGCTTCCTCCGTTAGTCCCAACGTCTCTTATGGCCTGATCCCGAAACTAATCGACAACCAGCTCCTAGGCCCTCAGATTCCACATGCTACATGATACCAGACAGTCATAATACATCTGACAAAGATCCTCCAAATCAAACGCCACTTGCAAATGTGTCCACCCAATCGCCCACGTCGACAAAGACGGTGCTTCCAGACGCAAAGTCGGGATTGTCTTCGGCGTTCCAAAAGTCATACTCCATGACACCTTCGTCTGCCGTCCCTCCACGCCCCTCCACCGCGCCACCTCACCCGTCCTCCGACGCGACCAAAGGGAAAGAGCCACAGACTGACCCGCAGGCTCATATGACGCTCGTATCTCATCTTCGTGCCCGCAATCTTCTTCTTCAGAAGGCGATCTCCCACATCGACGATGCCGTCCTTCATCTCATGGCTGCTCGATCCGGCATCCCTAGTTCCAAGATACAACAAGTTCGCGGCGAAGCGAGGAACAGGAAGGACTTGTTAGATAGGGTCGATAGGGCTATCAAAATGGCTCAAAATGGCGAACTGCATGAAGAGAGTCAGGGCGCAGATACGAGTAGAAAAGCTAGCTTAGGGGCTGGAGGTGAGAGGTATGCTGGCTCCTCTTTTAGCACACGTAAAGCCGCATTTAATTTATTTGTGAAAGGCCATCCGTGGAATCCGGGCCCCCTAATACACTCCAAGCCGGAGCACTTTCTGGAACGATGCAAGCCGTTCCCTCACTCCCTTGTGATACTTCCTTGGACGCGCCCCAACTCCGCCGATCATCCTCGCAACCCCAGTTGGGTCCTTCTACCGCGACACCACAAGTCCCCACCAAGGTTTACACACTCCCAGAACTCCTCGAACGTCGGAAAGTCCTGCAAGAGTCGATCGGGTCCTGGCAGAAATTCGCTGTGGAGTTGCGCGCCGCTCAGCCGAACCTCGAGACACAAGTGCAGTCTGCTCCAGTTCTGGCCGATATCGTATCGACTCAAGCGTCCCCGGCATTCGCTTCCACTTCGACTCAGTCTCAGGAGTCTTCTTGGACAACCAAGTACCAACGAGCGCAGTTTGAGATCAAGCGCCGCGAGGACCTGTTACTCCGGTTAAACCAAGCAATCGCCCAAGTGTCACACCCAACTCCGGAACAATTTGCCGCCCTCGCATCCTATATTCCACCCGCGCTCGACAAACCTCGTTTTGATGCAGCCTATGCTCATTTTTGCCAAGGAAAATCTATTCAAATGAACACGACCATCGTCATGCCGGATGTAAGCAAACCCGTGATTGATGTATACTCATTGCATGTTGCGGTCATGCAAGAAGGAAGTTTCGCTAGGGTTGGTTATTGGGTTACTTCATTTCGTTGTGCCTTGGTGACGAGCCCTCATTATTGTAGGTATCAGCCCGCAAATCTTGGGATGTGGTCGGTGCGCGGCTCGGTTTCGTCCGAACGGCTGCTACAGCATCCGAGCCGGCGAGATCCTCCCCCGAGATAGCCGTTCATCTAGAGAAAGCGTACAGAGACCGCCTACAGCAATTTGACCATCTCTACGTGAGTTCTGTCATTGAGACCGTCCGAAAGCGGATGGCAGAGCAACAGAAGAAGCCTTGACTTGACAGTCGTGGCTATCCGAAGAATGATCGCGCCGCCCTAACGCAGGTCCCTCGTTCACTTCACGGACGGTTCCCTACTATAGAAGCCCGATGACCTTTTTTTTCTCCCTTAATGATGGGATGTGTTTGGAACCAACACCATTTACGCTTGCAGTCTTCTCCAGTCATTTCAGAGAGACAGCTGATCATCATGATTTACAGACATAAACCATACATAATCTCGCTTGCATCACGGTCTTGTTCACGTTCACGCTATTGTTCATACCCCATACCCGGCCGTACCCCATGCATTAGATCGTGTACATACCTTCGGCAGTGCACTCGAGCGACGACGTTACTGGTTTGGCGAAATCGTTTCCATGCCCAGATTCGACCCGCTAAGTACTTGCGGAAGTCGGAAGCAAGTCACCTTCTGTCAACCATGTACGTATGAACGACCTGAAACAGCGTGCTCCTTCGACAGAAAAAATAAAATAGAAATAAAATTCAGTATTGTTTAGCCTATGTGCGGCGTACGCTGCCCGTCGCTGTGAAGGTGTCACTGATACCGCCATGCACTGGAATGAGGCTAAGGTTCTGCGAATGAGAAAATTTATTATTATCAGGCTTATTGCGTGTGACAACGCATTTAAATGCACGGAATAGTCTCCTGCAATTACAGTAGCAGTCCTCCCTCCGTGGATTGCCCGATGAAAACGTCATGTGGCAAAACAGTGAGTTGGTAGCTTGATTGCCCGCTTGGTCGGTCGTGGGGATGATGGGCGGGCCGCGGTTAGATATAGTTAGGATATCCTTGCGAGAAATAGAGTTTTATCAGATAACTCTATGCAGAATTGGAAACGTATTCATAAAAAAATATGACACGGAAAATCCGAGAAGGGAAAAAAAGCGAGGCATTTTCCCCTTGCGAGAGAGAACCAGGGTAAAGCTTCGCACGCACGTTCAACAGCCCAGTGATGCTCCACCGCACCCGCCACTGGCGGTGAGGACGAGGCGTGCCAGAGAGCGGATAAGATAGATAACGATCGTGCCCCTGGGACAGCGGGGACACCGACAGAGACGATGACGAGCGCACGATGCGGGACGCTCGTTGGCGGCTCTCGGGCGCCAGGACCGCCGACGCAAGGTCGTGTGGTCACTTGTGGAGTGTTATCTGCGGAGTGTGCACGAGTATTTCGAATATTTTTTGTAATAAAATTGATGTGGAGATGCCTTTTTAGGGAGGACTTCGTATGCAAGAGGATGATATTTCAAAGTCCGCATTGGTCCGTTATGGTCTGTGCTTAGCAGGTGTTTGGAAGGCCGGACCCAACCTCGCTCCCACCACCAGCATCCTTCTGTACTTGCTGTTGCAGTTGTCCACCCTTCCCCGCCGTCGCGCACGGCCCCCCATTCCCGACAACGTTTTCGGTCGTCCCTCCTCCGTCGACCTTGTCCCGGCCGTCGTAGCGCCCTACAGCACCCTAAAACACCCATCGTCCTCTTTTCACTAAGCCCAGGACTTCGGATTATGGCCGATCGCATGCACCCGTACCCCATGTTTCCCCAGAACCTCACGCCCAATCCCCTCCAACAGCCCCAGATCTCTCAACAGCCACCTCAGTCCCAGCAACCCGACCCCCAGATGATTTCGGCGCTCTCTAACCCCGAGCACAGTCGCATGTGGCAGCAGATGAATCAGCTCCAGAACCCGTACCGTCCACAACCGTCGGGCGATCTGGCCGTTTCCCAGGTGAACCACCAGGCAAGTCTTTCCTTGCGCGTTTTTTCTCGTTACCTCAGCCATGTCTGGGAAATTTCTCTGCCTCGCGTTGATGATGTGCATGACTATCCGTGTGTGATGATGATATGAGTGGTCAATCCCCCTTTCCCCTCCAATTACCCCACATATAACATCTTATCTCTTGCTACTGCGTTGGATACTGTCTTTTCCACCCGTCCAAGTCGATGTCTCGACGAGAATCGATTTTTGCGTGTTTACGTTCATACTGACGTTTTCCTTGTCTAGATGCAGGAATTCGCCAGAGGGCAGGCTCTCTCTCATGGTCAAGGTCAACCCATCGTTCAGCAGATTCAACAATCGTTTGGGCTTAACGCTCAACGCATGAACCCCCCTGGCCCTGTTTTCCACGACCCCCAGGCGAACCAGCCGCAGTCCCTCATACCGTCCAATTTCCCCAACATGC
>JBBPKJ010000169.1:0-40184 GCA_038089195.1 Brasilioporus rufonigricans
CCAGACCCGCCCCTCCTCGACCATGTCCGATCCGCCGCCCACTACTCCCATCCCCCCGTCCATCGCCATCCTGAGCTCACGTCTCTCGTGCAAGACTATCCCAGGCCCCACAAACGCCCCCGTGACACCTGTCCTCCCCCGCGTTCTCCGTCTCCCCCACTCAGCTTCCCAGGCCAGCCCACGTCTCCAAGCATCCGTCACCACCCATCGGCTAGCCCAACCAGCGGTTACCCGACCCTGCGACCCCAACCCGTCCTTCACATCGATCCATCCCGCTCCTCACCGGCCCTCTCCATCGGCCTCCTCAACGACGCCCGTACACTCCCCCATTCACCTTCCTTCCCCCTCCAACACACTTCCCCGTTCTTACACTCCCCGCAGCTCCTCACCCATTCGTCCCCTCGCACCAACTCTCCTCACCGTCTTTCTCCCCAACTCCTCCGTTCCCAGCATTATTCCTCTCCAGTCCATACCGGCTCTCACGCACTCGCGTCTGCAGACGCCGATGCCATGTCTCCCCGATATGGCTATGGTCCGAGGATGGCAGGCGGTATCGAAGTACTCTCCAACGATCCATCTCCGGTGAGAAACCCGCCAAGACCAGATTTCTCATTCTACCAAAGCCCTGTCCGCGACCTGTCCGCGGAACGATTCGTCTCCGAGTCACACGCAGAACACCCAAGGCACGAACCACTGAATCTCTCACCTATATCGGCGCGCACATTTTCTCTCGAGGATGATCAACGTCAGGTAGTGGCACTCTCCCACAGGGTAGAGGGTCAAGAGAGCGTGTTCCTTCGAGACCGGGTACGATCACGTCCCCATTTGCCACTTGTCGACAATCTGGACAACATCAAAAACATGGCCATGCCTGCCAAGGACTCTGACCCTCCTGCCCAATATCCCGTAGAGCGCCATCCAATCCGTGTTTGGGAAGAGCAACCAACCGCTCGTGAGGCATCTCGACGCGTCTCGCCGGTACGCATGCCAGGCATCGTATCCGGCCTCGCGGAAACACGTACGTGGCTGACAGCACGTGAAGGCGCATACAACGAGCGACCAACTAAAGAACATCGCACAATGTCGTTGCAGGATGTCGTAGGAAATGGTGCGCCGTTCCATTTCACCTTGTATCCGCGTTGTCTCACCACTTGTTTATCAGTGCCTATACCTCCATTATCCACTTTCCAGCAGCAGCCGCCACCCCGTCATCCAACACCGGAGTCTTTGGCCATCTTGCAGCCACCCGTCGAACGAACCCACCTCAATCGCCCCCCATCGATCCCAACGCAGTCTGAACCACAAGCTTACCATCTGCATGCGCCCCGTCTGAGTTCCCCGATTCCGCCTGCGCCAGCTTCTCCCGTCCTCGACCTACACCTCAAGAATTTCGAGACCCAATCTGAGCTTCAGCCCGCACGTTCTGAGACGCAGGAAGACGCGAGTGCCAGCGTCCCACCCACGCTCTCTGATCCGATCGTTACCGAGCCAGTATCGGACAGGGCAGAGCCGATGCACGTGTGCGCGGACACGAATGCCAGTCTTATAGCCGATCCACTCCCCCGCCGGCCGTCTCCCGAGCCAGTTCAATCCATGTCGGCCTTGGAACCAGGGTCGTTTGTAACTTTAGCCCATGCCAACATTTCGCAAAGCAAAAGTAGGAGCCCCTCGCAACAGCCCCTCCCCCTGCCTGCCAAAGAAGAACATGATCTGCTTCCTAACGACATACCGATTTTCCCGCCAATTCAGCCGGAACCAGCCCCTCGTCGATCTCCTGAACCAGAACATACTACCGAACGAGAACCACCGTCTTCAGAGCAAGCTATCATGGACGTAGACGAAGAACTGCTGAGTCTCGTTGAAGACCGTCCTGCTCGTACCGTATCTGTGATGCCAAAGGCGCAGGTTGACTCGAAGTCACCTCCACCGATCACGGTAGGTCAAGCTGCCGGGGCCGGTGTTGAACAATCACGCGAAGCTTCTGACGGCTCGTCATCGGTGCCACTTTCTCAGCCCGTCGTGAAGGGTTCTTTCATGACAGATGAGGAGAAAGATCGCGCGTCCATGCCCCCTCCAGCCGTACGTAATAGGAAAGTTGAAAAGGACAAAACCAGTCCGGCCGCCAGTACCACGACAGGAAGCAAAAAGAAAAAGGATGCGACCTCAAAAGTACGTGTTTCACGTTTCGTCTAGCAGCCTACTGGACCTGAAGCCGTTTGTTCGTTCAGCCCGCCGCTAAACCGAAACAGGCCCCCAAACCACGAGCCAAACCCGCTCCAAAACCGAAAGCCAAACCTAATGTGGTGGATTCTTCTTCAAGAACTAGCATTCCCAAAGGCGCAGTAAACGTCAACGCCCGGTCACGTTCCACCTCCGCCATACCCGGTGTTGTGGAAGACGTTGTCCCAGAACCAGAGGTAAACGACTGCAACAAGGAGGACGACAAACTCTACTGCGTATGCAAAACACAATACGACGAAGACCGAATGATGATTGCGTGTGATCGGTGAGTATTGGAATGGGTCACAAATGTTTGTATACCACTAGAGCAATGACCTTTAGTTGTGACGAATGGTTCCACACAATGTGCGTCAATATGCCAGACCTGGAAATCGATCTCGTTGATCAATTCATATGTCCTCCGTGCCTTCAAAGTGAGCGCCCGTGATCTTGTATACTCTGTCGAGCTTATCCGTGGCACCTCAGAACATCCACATCTGCGGACGACGTGGAAACGGCGATGTCTCCTTGGACTCCAACACGAGAATCCTTCGTCACCCGAAGCGTGTCACAGGCCGTCGCGTGGCGTGTTCTCAAAGTATTGCTCCGACGAATGTGGTATAAAATCCATGCAGGCACGCATCACACAATGGGGGAAATCGGGCGGCATGCGCGATCTGTTGTGGGAAAGTGTCAAGAACGCCGCGAAACGCGAGGGCGTGGTAGTCTGCGCTATAACTAGTGGAGCAAGTCCTAGAATGATGGACGTTGACAACAACCTAGAATCTAAGCCTCTCGACTCTGCAGCAAAACGAAGAGCCGAACGCGAGGTTGCTCGCCTAAATTCACGTCTCGAGGAGGTAGTGAAGGAACGCGAGCTTATGAAACGTGAATTGGACATGGTGACGTGGCGCGAAAAAGTAGTCGAACTTGCTTCTGAGAGAGCAGGAAAAATGGATGAATGTGGATGGGATCAGAGACTCTGCTTTGGTGAAGAGGAATGGGCAGATTTTGGTGAGGAGGTTTTGGAGAGCTACGAGGAAGAGCGAGTTAAGGTGGACCCAGGGGACGATGCCATGTCACTCGATGCCGCCTCTGCCGTGCACGGAGAGTGGTGGTGCACTGGCAAGAAAAAGTGTGAACGTCACGCAGGGTGAGCTCCCCACCGTATGCTCCCTCTTCACCCGTTTCACAATTTCACAGCTGGCAGAAACTTCGCACTGCAGAAGTCTCGTTTGACAAAGAGACAAAGGAAGGGATCTTGCTCAAACTTACTACGCGCGAGCGCGAGATACGCAAACACATTGAAGATATACTATATCCACAGTCGACCGGCACTTTGCAAGCTCCCCCACCTGGAGTTCAGCTTAATGGGTCTGAGAAACCGCGTTCCACAGGCCATATTTCAGAAAGGGGAAAAAAGGGTCATCCTAGCTGCGTATAATATTGTATGCTATTGTTCTCGCACCGGACATTCCATGATAGCACCCTCGAATTGTTGTAGCCATATGTAGTTCCCTCTTGGATATAGAACACATAATCTGTCAAGGAAGGATCAATATAACAGTCGTACTCTATCAATACCCATCCCCCTCGCCCCCTTCTTTGCAGAACCCCTTTTGTTCATACAAAACCTTTGCCTTGAAATCCTCGCGAGCTTTCTTCTTGGCAATGTCATTTTTGTGATATGGGTCCAGAAACTGATAATCGACTTGTCGTAGTGGGACATCGTCCTCTTGATCGAGATCCTGGGTAGACGGAGTAATCATTAGACCAGACGAGAGAACGCGTACCGGGAGACGTACAATTTCCCCCAATAACACCACGTTCTCCCCTCGAATAAGGAAAAGGCCATGCCAGTGCTCCGCGAATGCGTTACCATGGTATATCCGTTCGACGGTATCCTCGAGCACAAGGTTTGCTGTCCCAAGGCTGAGAATGCTGCGATACGCTAGACGTGTGTGACTGGACTCACCAAATTGATCGTAAGAACGCAATACACCATGCAACTTTCGACCGTCTCTGAGGACCACCAGCATCTTTCCTAAGCCAAACGTGTCATGAAACGGTGGCAAAGCGATCATGGAGACGGCTCAGGGTGTTGGCTGGCGTGGAGTTGACTCGGCAGACGTACTGTCCACACAATCTACCAGGGATCCCGATGTTGTGAATGGGATGAGCGAATCCATAATGAATCTCTTGTGCTGCTCCCAGGCAGCCAATAAGTAGAGGGGAAAAAAAGACGAAAGGAACGGCCAGTAATTATTTGGATGGTCGGTGACGTGCGTGAACAAGTCCAAGTGATGACACCGTGTCCGTTCTAGGAGGCCGGGCCACATGGACCGCTGTTCGAACTTGAGCAAGTAAGCTGATATGGCCGAGTCGTTAAGGCGAGTGATTTGAATAGTCATCATCACTTGGGCATTGCCCGCGTAGGTTCAAATCCTGCTGTCAGCGAATTTTTTTCGGTCGTTGCTATTTTTGCTGATAATCTCCGAGGGCTCTTTACGGGTGTGGATGAACCCATATCCACGACTTGACTCGCCCAACATCATCCATGATAGAGACGATTTACATCGCTAGGCATGGTGAGTCTCCGACTAGCCGTGCTCATCTGTGAATTTGCAATTCCTTCACAGGCTTTAGAGCTAATTGGGTAACTTCAACCTGGTCAGTAGTATGTTACAACCAACACGTCACATAAAAATCGTGGGGTAGGACGACGCCGACAGGTCTTGCCAGAGATCCCCCTCTAGCTGCGTTCGGGGAGGTAAGAATGCCAATTCTCTGCGCTGCTAGTGCTACACGTTCATCGCAGGTCCAAGCTGTAGAGCTGGCCTCGTACCTAGAGTCACTCCCGAAAGACGAACAGCCAAGCGCAATCTTCAGCTCTCCGTACTGTGAGCGGATGTCCTTTATCTACGTTGTCTGTCGCTGAACGCCCGTGTTGCGTACAGATCGCTGCCTTCAAACTTGCAAGCCCATTGCAGAACGCTTGTCACTTCCGATCTATATCGAGCACGGTGCGACACCTTGATATGATGCTCTCTGATGTCTGACATACACGCGCAGGATTATCGGAATGGTATTCCCCTGTTGCGCCGGGCACGGGCCTATTTCCCCGGCCAAAGAGCGCCGCCCAACTGCGGGTCATGTTACCCGAGATCAGTCCATCTTGGAGTACGGTGGAGATCGACCCTAGCTGGAGTTCCATCTGGCTGCCCCCCCGAAAGGGAGAAGACCTCGAAGGAATCCACGCTCGGATGGCCGACTTTCTAACCCGTTTCGTCCGCCAGATGGACGTGCGACCGGACATGCAACGTCACAAGCATGTGCTGTTCCTCTCGCACGCCGCACCGATCATCGCCGTGTGCCGACATCTCGCAGCACAGCCCGAGTTGCCGCTCAGGGTTGGCTGCTGTACGTTGTCTCTGTTTTCTCGCAAGTGTGACGATGTTGGTGGGCAGGAGGGTGTTCTGTGGGAAGCGGTGTCGCTGGCGTCTGCTGCACATTTGACGGATCAGATGTCCCTGAGGGACTGGGGATTCGAGGATGTTGTGACTGACGATGTGACTGGCAAGGTATGTCCTCGTTAGGGATCTTGAAGAAAATTTTACAGCGCCCACGGATAGGTTGTCTATGACGTTGGAGTGCCAGGAACAGAGGAGGAGGAGGACGACACGTTCGGGCCACAGATCCACTCCAATAATAAGTTGTGAGGTCGAGTTGATGGCATACCCTCTTAGATGTGTGCAGAGACCTTGGGCTATCGAGACGAATATGATTACATTGGAGTTATATCTGTGACTACTCGGATACATTTCAAGATATCTCTACGGCAACGAGATGTATGCGCTCACATAGCTTACGCTGGAGCCTGTGACGCTGGTGCACTTGCTGCTTTGTTCGTAGCGTACGAACTGCAGTTTCGCTTTCTTACCCTCCTTCTCGATTTCGGAAAGCATACCAAGAAGCACACCGATTGGTTTCCTCCCACAGATGGTGTTTCCTGTCCGGTCTAAATACTTCAAGAATTTCTCGTGCGTATCCGCCGGAGGGGTGTCCCCCTCGGACGACGGCGTCAAGGTCAGAATGTCTAAGGCTTCCTGATCTAGATCGCGTATCGAATCGTAAATTGGTCTCTGGTGGGTGTCTTGACTCTTGAGATAAATGCCAGGTACGTCGCTAGGGAGTGGTTCTGGATAGTAGAAGGTGTATCCGTACGATTTGCCCCTATAGATAATCAGTTATGAAAATCGCTGCAATCAGCGGAACTCACCAATGACAGAAATCGCTTGATATCACGAAGAAGTTTTCCGAATCAGTAAAATAAGGTGCGAGGATGCTTCCATAGGCCTTCTGCTGAGACTGGTTGATGGAACCCACAAGAATTGGCACCACTGTAATATCGGAGCTAGCATGACACCGGTTAGTAGGATAAGGGGTTTGGGCGATCAACTGACTCTTTAAATATATGATACACGTATGGGAGATGCATCTCGATGCTGTGTTCGTCCTTGTCTGTCCCAATCGACATGGTTCCGAATTTGCCCGTGTTCTTCAGGTCTCCTATAGCTGGGAAGGCAGTTACAACTTGCTCTATGCATTGTGATCTCCTAGCAGCAACTTACTCTCCTTATCGAGGCGTAGATTTCCCAACGGCGTGGCATAATAATCGCAGCCAGAAACATCACAACGGTTCAGATGGACGTGATGTGCAGGGCCAAGAATGAAGACCCGCTTACTTGGGGATGCGAATGAGATCGGGGTCATCCAAGTTCGAGGGGACTCACATTCCTTTCGTATCGATGCATCTATATGCCCAGGCAGCAGCACGTCCCGACCACATGTAACCAGCGTGTCTGGAGATCGCGCGGTCAGATACAGGACTGCTTGAGAGTAGTGCAAACAGACGGAGCAATGATCGCTCTGCACCCGACAATGGGAGGTGTGAAATCTTGTTCGTCTGTGGGTTGTACGGCCGCCAGCCACCCACTCAACTGCTCGCCGAGCACCTGCGCTGTGACGAATCATTTATGGTGCGAAGAGCATCCAAGTGCTGCACGAGATCTACCATCGCTTTCGTACCAGGACCCAGCGTGGTCTGCAGGTCTATACACGAGCAGGATTTATTAGACAGAGAGTCGAGTCGGAGGATGCTCTTGCCTTGTGCTGCTCATGTTCTCCTGCGGCGACAGCGAACGTGCACGTCTGTGGAAGAGGCGTAGGAGAGCTAACTGCATTTGGTAAGTAGGTACACTCGAACTTCATAATGCATGGTGCTTTTAATTAGAGCACAGTCTTGGCTACCTCCAACATATGGAATGGATACATGTGACGAGAGAAAACACGACAACAAACTACTCTTCTGACCGTAGACGAGCAGCAGGATTCGTCACCTTGACGCCAAGAGCCTTGGCCCTTTGATAAGAAATGTCACGAGTGATCAGAACTGGTCAGGGATTAGTAACATACCGCTCGAGGATAAGGGTACGGTTTCGGCTGCTAACATTGTGCGCGATCTCTGCAGCGTAACTTTTGTTATGCATAAGGAGGATGTCCACCTCCTTGATGTTGCTAACAAGGAACTTCTTATAGCCATTTGGAAGTAGGTGACGGGTCTGTGGGCGAGACATGCATCCTGACTGACGTCGACTCGAGAAGACATAGTTACCTTTTTGTTGCTCCCGTAGCCAATCTTGGGCATTGGAAGCTGCCCCTTGAAACGACGCCTCACTCTGTTATCGATACCCTTTGGCTTTCGCCATGCCGCCTTGACGCTGTGGTAGCGATCGGACTGGTGACGCCTGTATGGGACGATAAGGGGCAGAAATAAAATCACGAGGACTGCACGGACTTGAATGGCTTGGTGCGCTTCTTGACGATGGGGATCTTGACCATGGCGAACTGAAGAGTGTTAGTATAGAGTCAACTTCGGGCGTCCCATCATCCGTGCATCCAACCGTGCATCCATCCTCGGCACCTTGTTCTGGGACTCGAAACTCACTGACAGGATCTTACGCCCAATGCGAACCTCTGGGGGAGTGTACTCACGAATTCTCAACTCGAGGGCGATCTGGGTGGGCACGACAATGTTGATGGTCTTTGCTGGTACGAGGAGCAAGGGACAAATACACGTCAACACCTGTGGCTGTGTGTAGACCCGTGGAAGGGACGCGGCGAGACCTTGTGTACAACCACTAGTTTATTCGTTCATTTTTTGCCGAGAGGCTCGCTGCGGGTGATTGGGGCATCTGACCAGCCTTGGCTAACGAAAGCATTCGCCTTCAACCACTCATCAGGGCGCAGTCGCTGTGGCACAGCCGTGTGAAGGTGGACTTGATTAGCAGTGCCTGTTGTCTGTGCTGCCACCGATTGGCTTTAAAAGTTTCATTCGCGCCGAGTCACGTTCGACCGCTTAATCCTTCAGACTCTGTTTTCCCGCTCGTCTCCTTTTCATGATTGCAGAGTCCCCGGTCGATTTCGCTTTCGATGACGATGACTGGCTTGCCCCCGCTCCACCGATGCTTTACAGGCCAGCTAGTGTAGGCAACAGCTGGGGCGTCACTTACATTGGACGTGGCTTTGACTGGAACTCCAACGACAACCGCCCTCCGAGTCCGTGCAAGACCAGCTCCTCTCCCGACCAAACAAAAGAGTTGTCCATCCCTAACGACACAAACTGCACGTCCATACAACCTCCAGGACGGTCCTCGCCATGTTCTATAGTCACAACTTCTCCATTTACACTTAAGCCACGAACCATTGTCCTGGATTCTGACGTCCAGTCCTCATCACAGTTGACAGACTCGCCAACCTCTGACTTACCCTCGAGTATCCAGCCATATTCACCACTTGAGTCCTTGCAGCCACTTATCCCCTTTCGGTCGAATACACCCGAGGCCGATCGCCCACTACCAACACGTTCTCCGACTCTTTCGCGTCCTCGCAGGCGGTCATCCCAGCAGCGCATCTCTCTGATTGCTGGCCGTGTTTCAATCGCTCCGATTGAGCCACCATCCCCATCCCCAACCATGCCACAAATTCTTCGTCGATCTGGCAGCCCTGGAAACATACTGTCTGTCATCAGCACCAGAGCTCCAACCCCGACATCCGATGGACAGATACCTCCAGATAGAAAAACAATTTCTGATTTTTTTATCGAGCGAGAAATCGGTCGCGGTGCATACGGCCTGGTCAAAAGAGCTCGAGAGTATAGGTCGGACGGCACTCTTGGGGTAAGGAACTAGTTCTTTCACACCACAATGGCTAACCCTCACTGTACACTAGCCACCCCTGGTCATCAAGCAGATAATCAAGTCACGTATTCTTGCCGACTGCTGGAAACGGCACCATGAATACGGAACGGTACCAATAGAGATTTATGTCATGTCTCTGATTTCTGCCACATCATATACTCTTCCTCCACGTCGTCCATGGGACCCCAGGCGACATCATCGTCCAATATCGCCATCACGAACCCCCGAATTGGATTCCTATTGGGAAGAGGGCAAGGTAGTCAAGGGTCACCCCAATATATGCCCACTCCTGGACTTCTTTGAGGATAATCATTACTACTACCTCGTTCTACCATCCACATCTCCTGAACCTCTTCCGAGCGAACCCCGCCCTCCGACCGATCTTTTCGATTTGGTAGAAGCATATCCGGAAGGCCTTCCTCCCGCTTCCATTCGCAGCTATCTCGGCCAGTTGGCCGATGCTCTCTGTTTTCTGCATGACCACGGGATTGGTGAGTGCTGCGCTTATCCCTGCAATAAGCATTTGACAGATCCGCCCAGTTCACCGTGACGTCAAAGATGAGAACGTAGTCCTTGGCCCGGATGGCCTATGCGTTCTTATAGATTTCGGTAGCTCAGGACTGATCAAGAATACTGGTTGGGATACGTTTAGCGGGACGTGAGTCTCTTGGATTTTCAAACCCATTCTGTCCTGAATGTGTACTCTGGCAAGACTGGACTATGCCGGACCGGAGATCCTACGAGGCGAGCGGTACTATGGGAAAGAGCAGGACGTCTGGGCGTTCGGGGTCGTGGCCTACGTTCTTCTGGTTGGGGAATGTCCTTTTTTAACCGCGGCGGAAGCACAGGAGGGCTTGCGGTCCCCATTCGCAAATGCGTCAATTGCCTTAGACGACCGCTGTGGTGATGACAAGGTAAATGACGGAGAGGAATGGGACGGAGGAGGAGCCCTCGGGGACGCTGCAGCACTCGTGAGGGCATGTTTGCAGGTGGACGTTGACGCAAGACCGACATTAGAGAGTATTCTCCGGTGTCGTTTCCTGAGTGGTAGCGACGGGTGGGGAATGAAGAAGCCATATGGAAATCAGCTACAAGTCGTTCCGCAGCTGAGCGCGTTCCCTGCGCGCGTCACCTGATCGAGAGGAACGAGGCCAAGGTCCGGTCGCAAGACCTCGCGAAGCATCCCACCGTGCTGCACATCAGGAGCGTCAGCTTGTTGTGGTATGTGGCCATAGATTTAGCACATCATTCCCGTCTGGCCCCTCCTTTCATGTTTATATCTGTCACTCCCTATCTCACCGTTTCAAGCGATGTCGAGTGACAAAGTGTCCTGTCATAGTTTGCATTGCTTTGAAGAGAAAAATGTATCAATACCTGTAATAGCTTAAACAGTAGAGTAACTTTATTTATGGGATCTTTTGTGTGCACACCACAGCTTGCCGCGGAGTTAGAATTTAGTAGGCCGGTGCCGGTCGGAGTTAGCGACATATCAGTTTATCAGCAGCATCGAATCACATCGATTTTGAATCGATAAAAATTTTCGGAGCGGAAGGGTATAACTATCAGCAAACATCTGGCAACTCTTTCTTTCTTTCGTACCCCCACATCCTCTTCCCTCTTCGCTTTTTTTTTCTTTCATTTCTGTACACATAAGTGAGTATCATCCTGTTTATCACTCTCCTTCTCTCCATACGCACCGCTCTTTGTTGGGTGGTTCTTATCGGTCTTGTCGTTCTTGTTGTCACCGATCTTTGCGATCAGTATCTCTGAGATTCCATACTCACGTCCTACGTGTAGAAACTCATCAAAATGGGAAAGGAAAAGACCCACGTTAACGTCGTCGGTGAGTAGCCTCCTGTTATCAATACCCCCTCTGATCAGGTCATCGCAGTCATCGGTCACGTCGATTCTGGCAAATCAACCACCACTGGTCACTTGATCTACAAGTGCGGTGGTATCGATAAACGTACCATCGAAAAGTTCGAGAAGGAAGCCGCTGAACTCGGAAAGGGTTCCTTCAAATACGGTGAGCTGTCGATCAGTTGCGATCAATGTCGTGGGTCGCTGATGAAATGTCTAGCATGGGTGCTTGACAAGCTCAAGGCTGAACGTGAGCGTGGTATCACTATCGATATCGCCCTCTGGAAATTCGAAACACCCAAGTACATGGTCACCGTACGCCCTTACTCTTCGAGCATGTACTGGTTTTAGTCTTACATAGAACATTAGGTTATTGACGCCCCTGGACATCGTGATTTCATCAAAAACATGATCACCGGTACCTCCCAGGCTGACTGTGCCGTCCTCATCATCGCCGCAGGTACTGGTGAGTTCGAGGCTGGTATCTCCAAGGATGGTCAAACCCGTGAACACTGCCTTTTGGCGTACACCCTCGGTGTGCGTCAGCTCATTGTTGCTATCAACAAGATGGACACGACCAAGGTGTGTTGTGCACTCTGCTGTGACGAATGTAGTTTAATATACTATCGTCGATAGTGGAGTGAGGACCGCTTCAACGAAATTATCAAGGAAACTTCGAACTTCATTAAGAAGGTCGGCTACAATCCCAAGGCTGTCGCTTTCGTGCCCATCTCTGGCTGGCATGGTGACAACATGCTGGAAGAATCCCCCAAGTAAGTACTAGGCCATCAAATTCGTCGTCCGCATTCTCAAAACATTGCAATAGCATGCCCTGGTACAAGGGCTGGACCAAGGAGATCAAGAGTGGTGTCGTGAAGGGCAAGACCCTCCTCGACGCCATTGATGCCATTGAGCCCCCTGTCCGTCCCTCCGACAAACCTCTTCGACTTCCTCTCCAGGATGTCTACAAGATTGGCGGTATCGGAACAGTGCCCGTCGGTCGTGTTGAAACAGGAATTATCAAAGCTGGCATGGTTGTTACTTTCGCACCCACAAACGTGACTACTGAAGTCAAGTCTGTCGAAATGCACCACGAGCAGCTTGTTGAGGGTGTTCCTGGTGACAACGTTGGTTTCAACGTCAAGTACGTTATTCCTCTCTCCTGATAATAGTCACCTTACCCTTTGTCTGCAGGAACGTCTCCGTCAAAGATATCCGTCGTGGTAACGTCGCTTCTGACTCCAAGAATGATCCAGCGAAGGAGGCTGCTTCGTTCAACGCTCAGGTGATCGTCCTCAACCACCCCGGTCAGATCGGTGCTGGTTACGCCCCAGTGCTTGACTGTCACACTGCCCACATTGCCTGCAAGTTTGCTGAGCTCATCGAGAAGATTGACCGCCGGAGCGGCAAATCTCTTGAGCAGGCGCCGAAGTTCGTTAAGTCAGGTGACGCCTGCATTGTCAAGCTTGTTCCTTCCAAGCCCATGTGTGTCGAGTCGTACAATGAGTACCCACCTTTGGGTCGCTTCGCCGTTCGTGATATGAGACAAACCGTCGCCGTTGGTGTCATCAAATCTGTTGAGAAGACCGACAAGTCCGGTGGTAAAGGTAAAGTTCCCAGTATTTGATGTCGACAACCATATTCATTTTATCCCTAGTTACCAAGTCTGCTGAGAAAGCCGCCAAGAAGAAGTAAATAGATGTAGACCTTACTGTATTCTTCCTTCTTTCTTCCTGGCTTTCTCTTGTTCTGTTTCTCTAGCTCTTCACGATGTGCATACCTACCATGTCCTCTTACTACGCGCTGTCTATGAACATTAATGAAGACGAGTGCATTAGGTCATGCATCATGTCCAACGAGTTTGCTAGTTGCTCATTGATGAATGCCGACTGCACGATAGGACTACGATGGAGAGAAATACTATACATACCTAAAGTAACAGTGAAGTAAGTCGGGCGTTTTTCACACTCGCAGTTTCGACCTTGAAACAGCTAATTATGTGTTGGTTATACTCCGGGATAAATGGTTGGCGAAATAGATAGAAACCCCTGCCACTCACACGTTATATATACGAATATATACGAATTTGCTTGACCTGGGTAAGAAATTCCGTGGAACGTTGGTAAGGGTTCACTGCATCTCGGTGACTGGCTACTAGTCTAAAAATATCCAGGAGAGAAAGTTAGATGCAATTCTTCGTGCTACCGGAGTCAGTGGGCTCGTCGATGCTACACACCACCTCTGAGGAAGGTGGTAGGGTACACCCTGAAGAGGGACGGATGTTAGGATTCAAAACGTCAGAGTGGTCACTCGTTCTCACGGTACAGGCACTGGCAGGCGAACGTGTGTCCTTCGTTGAAGTGTAAAAGTTTAAATACCGGAATGCTGTGTGAATATCTAGCCAGTTCCTTTTTTTCAGGTGAACGATGGTTGAGCCCAAGGCGATCATCCGCGCATACAGGCCCGATGATGAAAAATCCGTCAAGTTCACGCTCGGGCTGGCCGCTATGGAAGGACTTGCGGTAGCCAACAGAAGAGGTAAACTCGGATAATCAAAACAAGGTCGCGAATTAATTGTCACATAGCTGCATTTCATCCATTGACCCTGAGTATATGGGTCGGGTTATCATGCATCATGATTCAATTACTGAACTGGTGGCCAAAACCGGAGTATCGCTGGTTGGGATGGTTGTTGCCGCTGCCAGCTTTCGGTTGTTGGGGTGTTCCGGTGTTGTTCGCGATCGATTGGTACGTGCCCCCTCTTGCGCTATGTATGTGCACTGAGTCGCCCTCCAGGATTAATCGACCATACTTTGAAGATATTGCATCTGAACTCATGTACAGGCCCGATTTTGCGAACCTGCAAAAATACTACGCTCGTTCACCCTCTTCCGGGCTTTTTATCCTCGAATACGGCGACAAATTCGTTGGCCTCGTTGCTATCGACGCCTCGAAGGATTCGCAGTCGGAGCAGAGCTTTGTAAAGAAAACCAAACAGGGTCGCAACGTCCTCGCAGACAAGACCAAAAACTTCTATTCCAGTGGCACGTCCTCCGTTGCGACCATCCGGCACTTTTACGTGGAGGAGCGTTTTCGCAGGTCCAACGTGCAGCAGGACATCCTAGCGTTCGTGGTCCGCCATGTTTTCACGACGTCACATGACGTCAGGGTCCTCAAAGCCTCGGCTACTCCCCTCCTTGGGTATCAATATAGCGCTCTGCGTGAACTGGGATTTTCGGTGGAGAAACAGGCCGGTAAACTTGGTATTCTTGGCTGGAGGGTAGACATAATGAGCCTGGAGAGAGCGCGATGGGAGAAGGACCAGAGCAAGAAGTCCGAGTCGTCTGATCTTTGAACCCTGTTGTGATAGTTTGACTAGAGCAAATTTGCGCAGTGCCCCTGCATGTTGACGGAACCATTGGCAATACACCATGATCCTTCCTTCTGTCGTCGTTGACCCAAGCGGCTCGCGCCCACACCAGCCTTTGATTCTTCTCCAATCCTCTACTTCACAGACTTGCTTACCCGTGCTTCGCAGCCTCATCCGGCCCACGAAAAGCCCAGCAAAAACCTTGTTGTTCTGTTTTCTTTACCCTCCCACAACGCTGATCACCGATTGGTCACACACCTCGCATGGCGCACTAAAGGTGTTTGACTACACCGAACGTATCCCTGGATATGACGAAACACATGATCCACGAGATGAAATTCTGACGGCCGTTCGTTCAGGTCGGTAAACGTCTCACGGGGGAAGACGCTTGTAGCGATGCTCATCGTAAACAGTTCCCCCGGGATCACTTCACGTGGTCATAGACTCTGTCGACACTCTTGCTTCGGATCTCACTTCAAACTCGCAGACGTACAAGTTTATCAAGTCCCTTCTTGCTTTGATCACCTTCCACTCGCGTGCGTAGTACTCATACTCGTGCATCCTGTATCTTGCTCACCGCGTTTCGCCGCAGAGCCGTCTGTGTTAATCCTTCATCTGCTTTCTTGTCCTTTACTGCTGGTATTAACACAGACCCTCCTTTCGCCGACGCTAACGCACATAATTGCCCACCCTCCGTCTCTCCTTACCCATCTCGCATCCTCGTACCTTGCGCCACCGCCACCCGCTGGGCCGGCCGAAAAGTTCTGGACTGTCTTTATTCCAGTCTCCGAACGCAACCATGAAAGTGAAGCTCTCGTCTACGGGCCTGAGGGCAGTGGCACATGTTCAGGAGGAGGGACGGATCTACGAGAGTTTGTCGTAGAGCTGATAGTCAGAGGGACAGCCACGGAGGAACGTAAGCGAGGGGTCGAACGAACGATTGAGGCATGGAACGGTACCAGTCCACAACACCTTCAGAAACTGGACAGTCTGAGGGGCATCTGGTCTCGAGGCCAATTGCCCGATGAGGTCTGTCTCCTCCCCCGGAGTTGACCATCGTCTGATCAGAAATCCCCAGAAGCCAGTCGATATAAGACAGGCTGTATCCTTTAATCTTCAACTTACTCCATCCCAAGAGAAATTGAGAGCACAAGTCCCTCTGCCTTACGCCCACGAGGGTCAGATCTCTCTCTCATGGTTATTAAAGATATGAACACTTTATTGCAGGTAAACCTACACCTTCCGGAACTTCTAGGAGTGGAGCAATTTTCTATGAACCAGACTCAGCCGATGACATCGACGACGATGATCCAGACGAAGATCTCGATATTTAGCCAAAGTAGTCTGGTATTTTCCAGTCAAAAACTATACTACGATTGTGACCTAATGAACCTGCGAGCTTCACGTAGCTCATCACTTCGAACTTCCCCGTATTCTCACCCTCAATTTAACCATCAACTTGCCACTCTCCATGACAAAATGATCCTTCAGGGAGTCCACCCAAGTTTTCGGATCGAAGTCATCATTGAATTCTATATTGAAATGCATGATAAACAGGGATATAACCACCCTCAATTCGAGCATTGCCAGGGACTTGCCCACACAGTTTGCCGGCCCCATTGAAAATGGTATGAAGGCACTGCGGTCCAACACGAACTCTTGCGAATCATTAGTCTTCACGATCCATCGATCTGGCCAAAATTCATCCGGGCGCGGAAAGAAGTACCTCGGGTCGCGATGTAGCACGTAAGGGGGTACTTGGATATGGGTACCCTGTTTGATGTAGCTGGACGACATGTGAGACACGAGAGAGCTATAAAGCTTAGCTGGACCGTACTGTGTACCCATATGCTTGCCTTCGGTACCCCTCGCGGGGGCACGCTGTAGGGTCGTTGGAACGGGAGGTTGAAGACGAAGGACTTCATTTCTGATATGATCATACAAAAAATGAGGATTCAGCACCCCCCCACCTCCCGACAGAACAGAATGAGCCGCACATCACAGCATTTAAAAGAGGCAGAGCGGACAAGATTTCTGTGTCGAGAGAGCCTGTCTCTGTCGGTGGGAACGTTGCATCAATTTCTTCGCGTAAACGTGCATGATATGTCGGATTCGTGAGTAGATAAAATATAGTGTTTCTCAAAACCGTAGCAGTTGTGTCTGCGCCTGCTACAATAGCGAGGATTGAGTTCGAGATAATCAGTGGGAAGGGTGACTCCTGTGAATCAGCATGGTATGCTGCGATCTAAATCGTTCAGTAAGATGTGACTGTAGCAGACAAAAGGTGTATACCAAGTGGTAGAATAGATCCTTCTTATCTGGTTCTTGATCATAGCGTATCTTGGCCCGCTTAAAGGCAAACAATCCAAAAGCACGCATCGATTCTCCGAAGTAGGGGAGGTTTCGCATCACAGGTGCAAACCATGGGACAGCTTGGCATAGAGAGGCGTAGCTGGGGAAGTGGTGAGAAAATGACCATAGAACACAGTAAAGACTAACTAAAGTGAGCTTGACATTTTGGGCAAGAGTTGTTCAGAGTCACCGTCCCGCATAAGCTCGAATCCACCCCCAAAACTTACGTATCCGTGCTTTACGGTTAAGAATGATTCAAGCAGTCCAAGGACTGAGTCGGACTCACGCCATGTCCCCCATGAAGTCAAACCTAGTACTAGCATAAGCAAGAGAGGAATCGTGTAGAGATAATACGTACACGAAGTACCCGATCCAAGTTGCGATATCGACGCAAGCGATTCCACCCTGTTCCTTCCCTATAGTTTTAAGAGTATTGATCAGTTGGTGAGCACGTATAAACACCAGCTCCTCGTAGTCCTTCAGAGGGGCGCTCGAAAAAGCTTTGTTCCAAGCTTTTCGTAATACTGCATGACGCCGCAAGTCGCGCGTACTAATCAGGTTGAGTTGTTCCATCTCCTTGGTGTTCATTCGAGTCATTCGCCTCCCTTCAAATACTGATGAGATCAAAGATAAGCACGAAGTTAGCACAGTATCCGTATTTGTGAATCTTACGAGGTCCCTTTGGCATTCCTTGCGACCCGAGAATGTACGGCAGCATGTCTTTGTCCGTGACAGATAGTTCATTTGGCCCTTGACCACCATCAGCACTGTGGGCTAGAGAGGACACCGTGGAGGCATACCAATACGGACGATAGGTCCATACCGATCGTGTAATAATTTGCGGTAGTGATGAGCTTTTCCACGAGAGTTAATTATTACTGTCCACAGTTGAGATATCTTGCATATGACAGGCCCAGGATACTTTGCGAGGGGATGGGATGAGGATAAGCGATACAGCACAATCGATGTGAAGAGGGTCGCGAAGAATAGTACATAAGCTACCAGAAACGCTGTCTGAAATGCGATTGTATGGTGGATTAAGACACATGTCGGAAGGAGAGGGACTGCGAAGACCGGCAGCAAGCTCCATGAGACAGAGGGTTCATGATGATTGAATTGACGGTGCACAACCTGGAGGTGAGACAGTGCCGGATCAAATTAATCAACGACACTAGATCACAACCTAAATATAAAACCCACCAAGGCGCAGAGGACGTCAAATGTCAAGACGCTCGCCAGAGGAGTGACCATCATGAGGAGAGCGTCGGGGAAATAGTTATGACAGCCTCGTTGGTTTGTCTCAGCTCAGGTTTCTTCGGTTTACCTAATCGGGCAACCAAGATCTCTCCCATCAAGCATCACGACTTCTTGAATTCGGGTGCACTGTCCCATGCAAATCTAGTGATTCTGGTAAGTCACGGCATTGATTGGCCCTGTTGACCTGCAATTATCCGCTTGCTTCCAGTCCCGGGGTCCTTCCCTTCCAATCTTCAAGCTAACGAAACTGAGGGGTGATGTGTCGGCAAGCCGTTAGTCTTCGCACTAATGGATCCCAAGGACACCATCTGCTGGTATGGGCAAGTAGCAGTGTCCCCAGGCATGCTGTGGTACGTTACGTCCATGAAGAGTTGACATGTGTATTGACCGTCGCTAGGTGCATCGGTTCTTTCTCTCTATGGAATGCATCAAAAATTTTACAAGATGCTAACTTCAACTAATTTCACTAATCCGACCAAAATTAGTCAAAATTAATCGAAATTAGCTGAAATTAGCTAAATTAACATCTTGTAAAATTCCTGATGTGGGTGCCAAGGGAGTCAGCTCATGGACTATCAACTACATGCCTAATAGGCTACTAACATACTTGAGCATCACAGGAACATGCTGTGTACATGAGGCAGCATCGCCATTACGTTGTATGTATAGCTACATAATGATATCGGCACAGGTCTTCGTGCCCTGCTCGCGACCACCTTCCAGATGTCGCAGCCTATCCTCAATCCAAACATATACCTCAACTACCTCCAACCCTCCGTTGCAAGCGAGTACGAAGTAGCGAGGGATGTTATTCTCGTTACATTTGGGGTAAGAGGCCTATGCCTTATCGGAGAATGGATGATTGACAGTGTTATTATAGGCCCTACTATGGGATACTCTTTCCAGCCTACCCGACGATTGGACGCTAATTCGAACTACCAACCTCTCACCGGTGCTATTTGCCTACTTTTCGTCCAGGTAACTCGGTTTCAAAATCGCATTCGCTATCCTGATCACGTTAACCAGGACATGCGCACTTGCTGTGGTGGTCATGTCGATGTTGGCAAAAAGTGAGTGACTCATCAAGTGCATGGAATCTCTCAGCAATGAATGCACTGCGTTTTCTCTAGTTGGTCCCGTCGAAAACTGCGACGTCTTGCAATTGATCCTCTCCATATTCTGGATTCTTGCATCCGCGTCATCGTCGTATCTCTTTCTCAAACGTGTCCATGCTGTATTTTTCGAGGAGCGACTCGTTTGTCATGCTTTCACAATCTTTTGGATTGCCCAAGTTGGCGCCTCCACGGTATTGCTTCCCGCCACGTTGGATACTTACTATCAAATTGCAAACACGAAGCATTGCATGAACGTCATAGTCCAGAGTTATGTGGCCGTGGCTTTCTACGTGCCCGCGATGTTTGACGTTTTCGTGTTCACCGCGATCACTCACAAACTTTGCAAGCCCCATCGGTGCACTACGAAATGGTTCAGCTGGAAGAATTTTGGCGCTGCCAAGGCACTTCCTCACTTTTCCCGAGCGATTTTTCAGGGCGGACTGCAATATCATGTGTATGTTTCCTCTCTACGTCTGATGACCGCCCAAGCACCAAGACTCGTTTCGTAGGATCACACACGGCGTCAACATTGCGCGAGCGAGCGAGGTTACGTCGTCTGGTAATTCTCCGGTCTTGCAGTTATTGCTTTTGGTTCCCGCAATAGCGATTACAAGCGCGATGGCATGTCGTGTCTTTCGGAATCTCAGGCTGGAGGCATTAAAGAAGACGGAAGTTGGAAATCTGACCACGATCCGATTTGCGGACAAGGGGCGTGTCAATGTTCATCTGCCAAGGAACTCGGACGTGACTTCCGCGGAGGCAGATTTGCAAGAATGTTGATGGTGCTTGGGGTGATATTTTGGAGGACGAGCTAATGGTCAACATCTATTGGGAGTTTATTGTGACGTTTACGATATTATACTACTGTACCGCGGACGAAGTATATGGATAAGCTACATGCAGATATCTCTTACCAGATAAATACAAAACGAATGGACAATTGTACTTGTACGAAAACATGTACGGGTAGGCATATGAAATTGGCGAAGTGAACGTAGTAAAGAGCGACATGCTGCCTAAAAGACTAGCTTCGTGGAGATAGTTCAAGACACGGAATGAACATTTTCATGGACAAAAACTGCAAACGCAAACGAACGAAAGTAGTGGCCAGGCTAAAGCCTCTTTATAGTCGAAAGCGCGGCTAAAGAAAGGCGACGAAAGGTATTCCTGTTGCTACCACCACCCGATCCGGTCACGACAATGGCGGGGGCTTCGTCCATGCTCGTCTGGACCGCGGAGGAGTACTCAGAGACCGTCCGTGACCTCGCGTGCTCTTGTCCCGTAGGGCTATGACAGACGAGCGTCGGTGGACAAGGATCGTATGGCGGCGGAGGTGCAGTAATCAGGATCACGCTACCGTTTTCGCTGTCTTGACCCGTGACAACCCTAAAATTGATGCCACGGTCCATGCTACTTTGATGCTTGTGGACGCTTTGCCACGTGACAAGTCGTTTGACGCGTCCACCAAACATCTTGGCATGCTTCAGGAAGGTTTGCGACCTTGAGACACGGGAGACGCGGGGAGAAAAGGTATGGGGATGCAGCTGATGAGAAGGCAAGGATGATGACGTGGGTGTGTCTGACATGGGCTCTTCCAGCTGGGAACCGTGAACGTCCTCGGAGAGCAATGAATGAGGTTCTTCGGATCGAGGGAGGCCAGGCGTTACACTCTCCCGCCATGCCTGTAAGCTGTTCAGTGTCGACGGAAACGTATCCGTACCCGTGGGCTTCAAAACCAGACGTGTCGGTAAAGAAGACTGAGAGGACATGGTGCGTGGGTACGGTGACAGCGCAGCAGGTGACGATGCTGGTGATCTAGCCACAGAGGTGGGTGACTTGTATGCCAGGATTGAGGAAGTCTGTGAAGAAGGGGAGATTGCACTCGGGCTCAGCGCTGGTGTTGATGCAGGGCTACTTTCTGTGTCAACCAAAGTGATCTCAAGAAGGTTATGCCGAAATATGCGATCCGTCTCCGTATGACCTCCGAGGTCGCTGAGCCAAGTGGAGGAAGAAATCTCCCAGGGGCGAGGATTCCCGGACTTGGTTCCATCGGATCCACCACGCTTCGGCTCGTTCGCGACGCTGGGTGAGGCAGGGGACGATACAGAGATGGCTGTCTCATTGTCCGCGTTTTCTAAGTGGGGAGTGGGCGGCATCAACAAGAACTGGCTTGAAGTCGGTGAGGCGAAGTCAACGACAGTCGTGACTCGTAGGCAAGATGACAGGACCGGGGCTGGCGTTGGCGGGGCCGACACGCTCTGGTTCACGAGTTCTTGCCTATCACTGAACGTAAAGCACGACGACGAGACAGGAGTTAGAAGGGAGAGTGGCGTGCTTGGGAGTGTCAGGTCGGCACTAGAAGGGCAGTATTCTGTCGGGGGGACAACGATTCGCAGTGGGGGAGGCTCCTTGGCGAACTGAGTTACGGAGCCGCCGGAGGATGGGGAGGAAAGTCTATGCAATTCCTCAAGCGAGTGGCCCAGCGGGGAAGCCCAAAGATCCATGATCTGGAGGATACGAGACGAGGACTAGAAGATACGAAGAACTAACAATGATCTCGTTGGCGAGCTCACAGTTGGGGGGTGGCACGCTGGAGCGCTGGAGAAGCTTGAGTATTCAAACAACAGGACGCGAATTTGAAAGGAACACACGAGAGACACTAGCCAAGCACCTGGGAGTTGCTTCTCTGGCATGCACGGCATTGAAATTGCAATGCAACGACAAGCTGAGGTGAGCACAGAAGAGAGTTGCTCGAATCCACAAACCTCACGAGTCGCATCCACCTTTATAATCGAACGAAGACGAAGAATCCCATCAAGATCAGTATGGAAGCACGCAAACAAGTTATTCACTTCCGAATAGCTTCTGTGGTATTAGCATGCGGATACGCTACAGGTTTCCTCTAACTGCTGCGTCCACACTCTGTGCAAAGTATTCAATGTTGCTGCTATTCAGTCCAGCCATGGAGATGCGACCATCCATGGTCATGTAAATATGGGCCTTTTCAGCGAGCGCCCTGCACTGTTCGGTCTGGAGCCCAGTGAAACTATGCCATATATGACATGAGCATCAGAGCGGACGTCGACGAGAAGTACACACCTGAACATGCCAATTTGGCTCTTGATGTGTCCCCAATTTCCAGGCGTCTGGAAGCTGTTAGTTAGGAGCTCGTATAACCTTTCCCTCATGTTGATGATGCGATCTGCCATGCCCTTGACTTCGCTTTCCCATTCTTGATAGAGCTGGGGGTCTGCAAGAATCGTGCTCGCGATATGGGCACCATGTAGCGGTGGGTTCGAGTACATAGGCCGGATGATAATCTTGAGCTGACTTTCAACGCGTTTCTTCTCTTCCTCGCTCGTGGTGGTGAGCGAGAAAGCGCCAACACGCTCACCGTAGAGCCCCATGTTCTTGGCAAATGACTGGGACAGTGCTACATTGTGACCTTGTGAAACAAAATGACGAACGGCAAAGGCATCCCGTGTCGTCGAGCCAGAAGCAAAGCCTTGGTATGCCATGTCAAAGAAGGGGAAAAGCTTTTTTTCAGCAAGGAGGTCAGAAAGCTCCTTCCATTGCTCCTGCGTGGGATCAACACCAGTGGGGTTGTGTGCACAGGCATGCAAAAGTACAATAGCACCTTCCGGGGCGTTCTAGGGACTGCATGAGCAAAAGCGAGAAATTTAAAGTCTGCACATACCTTGAGGTCCTCACTTAGACCGTCAAAGTCGAGGCCGACCGTTTTCTTATCAAAGTATCTGTATGAACGAACTTCTAGACCAGAGTCTTTGAACAAGGGAATGTGGTTGCCCCAGGTGGGAGTGGGGAGATAAATAATTTTTGGACCAGGATAGTGCCTGGCCACAAAGGCACCGCCGATTCTGAGGGCACCCGTTCCAGAGATGGATTGGGTGACTGCAATCTGTTGCATATCCATAGTTAGCGTGATTTCAGGGTAGCATAAGTCTGGTGAAACGGACCGCATTTTTGTTTAGCGGTGCGCTGGCGGCGCCATAGGCGAGTTTAGCAGCATTTTGAGTGAAGGCGGCGAGACCAGTGATGGGAAGATACTCCTTATCTAGCTTTGCAAGGGCCATCTTTTCTTCTGCCTGTGGTTACGAGAGCGTTAGCCGGCACAAAGTACGGCGAGGGGGAAAATGGTACCTTCTTGACGGCGTTGAGAACATATGGTTTGCCGTTTTCGTCCCTGTAGGCACCGACACCCAGGTTGATCTTGCGCGGGTCTTGGTCGGCTTTGAAAGCCTCGGTGATACCTGGCGAAAGGTGAGTTGGCAGAAGACGACGGAGAGTCGCACTGACCAAGAATTGGGTCGGGAGGGCCGGCAGGGACGGTGGACCAGGTCGACAAGGGAGCAGCGGCGCGAAGGACGGCGGGGGCACGACGAAGAGTGTTGATGGCCAGCATCGTGGCAGGTAAAGAGCGTGTGTCGGTGAGTGTGTTACTTGCCGCCTTTTTTTCGCGGTCCGGGGATACGCCCGGAATAACCCGAGAGCGCTCCCCCTAGGACGACGTGCGCAGAGCATTGGTGCGGCGGTGTCTTATTTATACCCATCTCGCCAGTAGGTACCCTAAAATAGAGTAGCCGTCTGATACATAGATAAGATTTGACTCGACCCACCATGGCTGCACTCGAGGATGCGCCGAGCAAACAAGAGTAGGTTGTTCTTCATCCATGGCCGTATACTGCTGAACGACAGTCGCCAGAGGTGCTGCCGATGGCAACGTAGAAAGGTGAGCGTAGATCGCCTCAATCGATTCCTCCTAAACTCGCCCTAGACCTGAAGAAGGCGATGGCCCGACAAAAAGCGCCCTCAAGAAGGCTGCCAAGGAAGCCGAAAAGGCCAAAAAGAAGGCCGAGAAAGCAGCCAAGGCCAAGGAGTTAGAGCAGGCCCGAGCAGCCGCAGACGAGGTTTATCCACTGTCAGCCGAGTGAGCTCACTCTCAAAACCCCCTCCTGTAGGATTATGCGGCAGACAAGTATGGAAAACTCCCATTGCATCAGTCTCAGTCCAGACCAGGCCGTAAACGCGCCGATATATCCACTTTGACTGCCCAAAATCATGATGAACGAGTGTTCATTAGAACTCGTATCCAGACATCTCGCCTCCAAGGGAACAAAATGGTTTTCCTTAACTTACGCCAACGCACGAATACCGTCCAGGCATTAATGCAGGTCACCGAGGGTCAGATCAGCAAACAGATGGTCAAGTGGGCCGGTTCGCTACCCGTCGAGAGCATCGTCCTCGTCGAAGGTATCGTAAAGAAGAGCCCTGAACCCATCAAGAGCGCAACAGTTGATGACATTGAGATTCACATTAGCGAGGTCTGTAATCTACCGTGACGAACTGAGGAAAACAAAGCTCATCTGCAGCGGTCTAGTTGTGGCTCCTGTCGGAGGTAGAAAGCAGATTACCGTTTTCTCTCGAGGACGCTAGTCGGTCAGAAACTGCGCCTGAAGTCGAAGGACAATTCAACAAAGTATTGCTCGACACTCGATTGAATAATCGTGTCTTCGATCTCCGAGCAAGTACTCCTTTACTCGCATTTTTTTTTCACTCTTTTGACATGCACGCAGACGGTGACCAATCAAGCGATTTTCAAGCTTCAGCACGCCATTGGAGATTTGTTCCGTTCGTACCTGAATAGCAATGGATTTATCGAGATACACAGCCCCAAGCTCCAGGGTGCCGCGACGGAATCCGGTGCATCCGTCTTCAAGGTGGACTACTTCAAAGGTCTGCCTGTGTTGGTTTTCTGTCCTCGTCAGCTTATGTCTTCCAGGCAATGCCTACCTGGCACAATCTCCCCAGTTGGCTAAACAGATGGCCATCGCAGCTGATTTTGAGCGGGTGTACGAAATTGGTCCCGTCTTCCGCGCCGAGGACTCCAACACCCACCGCCACCTCACGGAGTTCGTCGGCTTGGATCTTGAGATGACGATCGAGGAGCACTATCACGAAGTCCGCGATCTGCTGGACGGCATGTTCAAAGCGATATTCCGCGGTCTCAAGGAACAGTATGCCAAAGAAATCGCCACAGTTGAGAGGCAGTTTGAGGCGGAAGAGTTCAAATGGCGAGATGGCCCAGAAGGGACTTTAGTTTTGACATTCAGAGAGGCTGTCGATTTCCTCGTCGAGGATGGTGTGGACCGAGAAAATTTGGATGATATCAAGTGGGTCGTCGATGATATATACCTTGCATTTCGAATGACCGTCTCGTAGCACCGAAAACGAAAAGAGGCTTGGCCGTATCGTGAAAGCCAAGTACGACACCGACTACTTCATCATCGACAAGTTCCCCCTTGCGCTCCGTCCATTCTACACCATGCCAGACCCAGAAGATCCTGTAAGTAGTTCGATCGATCGACCATTCCATTGGTTGACACGGCGTCAGACTGTTTCCAACTCGTACGACTTCTTCATGCGGGGTGAAGAAATTCTATCTGGTGCACAACGTATCCACGATCCTGAATTCCTCTCTCGGCAAATGCGTGCCAAAGGTGTAGACCCTGAAAGTATGAAGGGCTACCTGGATGGTTTCCGAATTGGCTGTCCGCCCCATGGAGGGGGAGGAATTGGCCTTGAGCGTGTACTGATGTTGTTCCTAAAACTCAACAACATCAGGCGAGCATCATTGTTCCCTAGGGATCCCAAGCGACTTGAGCCTTGAGGTCAGGCTATCGTCTGAAATCATTAGGTTGCACCCGCGGTCGAACAACATGGTGCAATGGTCGGCACCGCCCTAGATTTTACAGAATACACTAGATAGTGGTTGTAAGTGCAGACTCAGTTACGTATTCCGAATTAAATGTTTAAACAAGAGAAAGAGCGTCCAGACGTCGTGTCTTATGATGGAGAGCGATAAATGAACAGCGAAACATGAACGTCGTCCCCTTGGTAAAAATTACAAGGCTCTACACTGCAACGTGGCGGTGAGCAGAAGTCGAAGGTGAGACTTGGCACTGACCATGAGCAGGCGCATCCATGTCTACCTGCTTCATCGTCTTTCTCTCCTCATCCGGCGTCTCTCGGAACGCGAACTTGACCCTTGGCCGATCGCGCTAGTAGGCAAGGAGCCCCCCTCCAAAGCAGCGGCAATCACGTCCGCAGGTAGATCGATATGAACACCTTCGGGGTATGCATACGCATCTAACGGGGAGTACGCTGGTGGATCCCGCCTGGAGAACGCCGGATAATCAGCTTGCAGGTTGTCGTCTAGTCCAGGAGGAAGTGACGAAGACAACGCCTGCAAATGAATGTCACGCTGATTAGGCGTGGGCGGATTTGGAGTACGCGGCGAATCAGGTGGTGGGTGTACTTGGATGGTAGTATCGGAATCTGTGTGTCGCACGGCGGCCAGGAAGTGAGTGAACGAGTCCCGCCGTAGGCGAGGAATACTAAAGAGGTTGCTCGCACCTGCGGCACTTCTGGCGGGCGATTGAGAACGCGACGACAATGGCGACGACGACGACGACGACGACGACGAAAGTTCCTCGTCTTCCTGACCCCCTAATGTGAGTGACGATGGTAGGTCATGATTGGGAGGCGTATGAAACGGAAGATCAGTTGGAGACAAGTATCTACACTCATTGGATGGTCCAGCATTGTTCTCGTCCGACTCCTCGCTGATGGGAGTAATCGGTGGAGGAGTCGGGGAGTCCTGAGGATGGGCAGACAAAGGAGTTCTCCTGAGGGGCGATGACGCAGAAGGTGTGGTCGATGGCCGATTCTTTGGCCGACGGTGACGATGCGGACGACGGGAAGTCGGAGGTGGTGATGATGTGCCTGGAGCGCCTGGCAGTGTGAACGGAGCGCCGGCAGGTCGGATGGCGCCGCCCACGTCTAGTAAAATGCTACCACGCTCGCTGCCATAAGCCGGAGGGGGGGCAAGGGTCCCCACGCTGGGAGCAAGACCCCACTTCTTGACGTTAGCCTCGATAAAGACGAAACCGGCCTGACCGAGATTCACATGAACGCTGCAGGGACCATCGGCGCCGATCGTGGGAAAGAGGTTATAGCGACTGAGACCAACAAACGCATCTTCGAGCTTGCGGCCATTGCGAGTAAAGAAGACGGTGCCCGTACGGGGTCGATAGCCGACACCGAGTACATCGCCCTCTTTGAGAACAGGGCCAAAGGTGGATGCGGTAAAGGGGTAATTATAGCATTTATCGCCATTGGAATGGTATGCGACGGAGTGGCGGCTCATGCCGGGTAGACGGAAGGGAGGATAGGGTTTCGTGGCGAGACCGACTGCAGCGGTTGTTGTTTCAGGGAGGTCAAACATCTTGACCTCCCAGTAGTACACCTCGTTAAGTTTTGGGAGAGGCAAATTAGATTGCACACATGAAGCTGATGCAGGGTCGGGGAGGAAGGTGATCTCTGTGCGAGCGTGAACGAGAAGTGAGTTGATGGTTTCGTAGTCGGGTTCGAAGCACCAAGCGGAGACGCCTTTTTCCTGTATGGATAGAAATTGCGACAGAGTGATATCAGTTGGTTCCGAGTTAGGGGGGTACTGTAGTTGATAGTCTGGAGGCAAGAGGTCGATTTGAATCCGCACGAGACGGGAGCGGAACGGACCTTTGGCTCTTAAATACGAACGACGGACAGGGTCGGAGACGCTCTCGAGCCAGCGAGATTCGACGCCCTCGAAGCCGCCGTCGCCCTCATAGAGGTCCTCGCGGCTCATGTCGATGGGGCCGTCTGCGTCTCTGAGGACGATGCCGCGGCGCCTGCGGATGAATACGATGCATATGAGGAAGAGGAGGAGGACGAAGAGGAAGGTGGAGAGGACGATGAGGAGGGGGAGGATGAAGAGGAGGGCGTCTGGCGGGGGCTGCTGTTCTGGGTAGTCCATGGGTGCGCTGAGAGAGCAGGCGCAGAGCAGGCAGCACGACTCGCCTCCCCTTGCCATATATGGAAGGCACACCCCCACCACCCACCCCCGACGATGAGCGCGTCCCAGTCCCCGAGAACGCCAAAGAGAAAGCCCTCCACACGCAGACCGCGCGCCTGCTCGCACGTCCAGTCCCGGGAGTCCCACGACGCCGCCCTCTGTGCCATCCGCAGCTTCCTCAAAGGCCGCACCTGCTACGACGCCTTCCCAGTCAGCTTCAGGCTCATCGTGCTCGACACAAGGCTCAACGTCAAGAAGGCTCTCCAGTGTCTTCTCCTCAACGGTGCGCCTGTCCGTCCTCCCCGTGCCACTTCTCAACCCCCCCCCCCCCCAGGTGTCGTCTCCGCTCCCCTATGGAACAGCGAAAAGTCAAAGTTCGCCGGCATGCTCACCGTTCTCGACATCATCCACCTCATCCAGTACTACTACGACAACCTGAACTACGAGGCCGCCGCCGCGGACGTCGAGACGTTTCGACTCGAGTTGTTGCGAGGTGCGTCTCCCCGATTCCGTCCGATGCACAGCTTCCGACGCGCTCTCGCCAGACATCGAGAAGAGCCTCGGCGTCGCCACCCCCCCGATGCTCAAGGACCATCCAAGCAGTACTCTCTACGACGCCTCCAAAGTACTCATCCAGACCCACGCCCGTCGCCTCCCTCTTCTCGACTACGACTCCGAGACCGGCCAAGAGGTCATCGTGTCTGTGTTGACACAGTACCGTCTGCTCAAATTCATCTCCATCAATGTATGCCATCCCTTTCATCTCTCCCCTCACGCTGTCCTTACACCCCTTGCCAGTGCACGAGGGAAATACAACAGCTCCATCTTTCTCTCCGCAGACTCAAGATCGGGACATATGTTTCCAAGAACATCCCACCAGAAGCGTCCGACGCATGCACGCCTTATTGGCCGATAGCCACTGCGACTCTGAATACCCCTGTTTTCGACGTCGTCCATATGTTCTCCGAGCGCGCAATATCGGCCGTCCCAATCGTTGACGGGGACGGTGTGGTCGTCAACCTATACGAAACCGTCGATGTTATCGTACGTCACGCACTAGCATCCCAAGCTCGTATCTAACACTTGTAAAAGACGCTTGTTCGCCTCGGAGCATACCAAGCACTTGACTTGACGATATCCGAGGCTCTTAATCAACGCTCTCCAGACTTTCCCGGAGTGGTCATCTGCACGGCTGGCGATTCACTCGGCACACTGCTCCAGCTCATCAAGAAGCGTCGTGTCCATAGATTAGTGGTAGTCGAAGGGGAAGTGAGCCGTCTATCTACTACCTTTGCCATGTCCGAGGCACTCATCTCTCGTAGGAAGAAGAGAAGAGGGGCGGCAAGAAGGGACGCCTACTTGGAATCATTACCCTCAGCGACGTGTTGCGATACGTCATTGGTGAGATTGGAATTGGTGGGGCGGCAGAATCGATCGAGGAGCTCGCGTCGTCCACGGACAAGGCGTCCACGCTCGAAGTTCCTCCGTCGTAATTTCTCTTTGGAGTGATAGATGCAGTGTCGTTACGTTTGCGTGTTGGCCACGGTCCTTGTGTAGATCACATGTAAACCATGCGCGAAACGTGATGCGGCCGACCAACCACCTTGTCTCATGACCGCCATTCAAGCCATCTACATTCGTAGCCATGAGCGGCGACCAGCCCCCAAACCCCATGTCGTCTACCAGATACAGATACAAGCCCACGTCCGCTCGTGGCAAATGTGGCATCGGTACTCCGAATTCGTCGAGCTCCACACCGAGCTCACGAAATCCACCGGTTCACCACCACCCGCAGCACTTCCGCCCAAGAACGCGTTCTCGGCCCTCAAAGGCCCTTTCAGGAATGACGGCGCATTGACCGAACAGCGCAGAGTTGGCCTCGAGACCTACCTGCGCGCCATTCTCAGCGCCAAGGAGGACAAGTGGAGAGACAGCTACGCCTTCCGTGATTTTCTCGGCGTCCCTGTGGGCAGGCAGGGCTCAGCGCTCGAAAGCGGCATCAAGTTCTCGTCCGCGTCGTGGCTCGACGAACACCTCGAGCTGCAGTCCCGCATCCGTGACGTGCGTGCGGACATCAACAGGCGGGACACGCTCTCCGATCGTGGAGACATCAACGCTTCGCACACCGCCAACGTCCAGGCGAAGAAGAGGCTCGCCGAGATTCTGTCGCGCGTGCGCACGTTGACGGAGGGGTTGCAGGCGCTGGGCATGTCGGGCATGGCAGAAGGCGAGTTGCAGAGGAGGACGGACATGGTGGCACGCTTGCAGGACGACTGCGAGAAGCTGGGCAAGATGGTCACGGTCGCGCGCCAGGTCTCTCGTGCGGGCATACCTGCGCCCTCGCCCGTTTCGGGGTTCACAAACGTCGCGGTGGCCCCCGAGTCTGACCGTGCCGCACTGCTTGGTAGCAAACCAGTCACTCGTGTTTTTGGTGCGGCATCGAAGACGCCTCAAGAAACTGATGTAACCCGTCCATTGGATGATCATGGCGTACTTCACCTGCAGAAGACACAGCTAGAGCAGCAAGACGCTCAACTTTCGCAATTGACCTCAATCCTTCAACGACAACGGCATCTCGGCGAAGCAATCAATGCAGAGCTCGTCGTACAGAACGAAATGTTGGATGATCTAAACAACGAAGTGGACCTTGTCGGGACTAAACTGTCGGCTGCGAAGAAACAGCTGAATAGGCTTGGTTGATTATCTTGAGTGGTGCTTTTTAATCGGACTCTGATATACCATAAAGCTTATACACCGTGTCTGATATCTAAAATCCAGAAATGCGGCGGATGATCATCTATCGCAGTGTTGTAACCTATGTCTATGGTGCTGATGCCGGATGCTGGAAACCTCGAATGCGAGTGAATGTCAATCCCTTTTCGTCAACATATTACCCACTCCCTACTCGTGGTCAGTATGTGCCTCGGCCAACGTTAAAGACACGTGCCTCGTAACATGCAATCATGATACCACACGCGGGGGCGATTTTGGCTGTCCGTGGTAGAATTCCGGCGAATAAGGCGCTTGCGCCTTCCGTGCGCATTATTCGTAAGCAAAGAGGTATTGTAGCCGTCTCCCTTGAAGGAAGAGTTCCCGACATCAATATCGCTTGCCGCCTTGTCTTTAAGACATCGAAAGGAGACGTTAGAAGGGACGCGGTGGTTCCGCTGATGGCCCCGCTCGCGAATGTAACATAGGGCCCAGTCTTGCCGTGTGACTCAAAACGCCGCTTCCATGCTTCATAGCCAGCCCAGTAGATACCACTGAAGGGAACATCACGCCAAAGAGTGGGGCCGAGTCCACGCCAGAGAAAGAGGACCCCCTGCTGACGGATAACCGTCCGTATTGATCCGAGGACCGAAGAAAGTGTGTGCGGTTGGTCCGGTGACTTGGGTGTAGATTGAAGGTTGGTGCGAATGAGCTCGAGTGGCGAGAGAAGGGAGGTGAGACAGGTCCGAGCCGTGATACCAGCAAACAGGGGGGCCAGAGTGGGTGATGGTATCAATTGGGGCATGACATTTCGCAAGAGGTGGTCATACGTGAGCATGTACATGGTAGAAGAGGGGACGCCGATGAGCCTGTAAGACAAGATGGGCACCGAGATTCTCGCTGAGAGGCAGCAACTTACAAGGTTGTGCCAGCACCCTTCCATAGACCCCTTACTCCCTCCGCTCTCACGACGTGCCGGACCGCATCCAGAAAACCATTGACACGCTCCCTCTTGAGTACGCCATGATCGTAGACACAGACCACCTCCTCCGCGGGAAAGGGCTGCACGAAAGATGACATGTTGCGGACACAGGGGACATTCGAAGGTTGACAGCACCTGGTTGACGCTGTACGAGAAAGAGGCTCCTTCGGCTGCGTTTGCAGGCGGGTCTTGACGACATCGAACGGGGTCACTGTGGGGCAGTATAAGTATGGCTTGGACGGTGGGAGGGTATGGCGTACTCGTGAGCGCGGTCATCGTCGACCCTGTTGCTGCGGCGATGAGTTTTGCCTGGAAGGGGTCCATGATGGGAGGTGTGCGGCAAAACCCGGGGGAGGGTGGTGGTAATAATTTTGAATCGCGGAGGACTAGTCACTCGCCAACATGTCCTCTTCCACCCTCCCTCCTTCCTCACAACAAGCCAACAAGGCCGCACTCGCAGCCGCACTCACAGAAAACCCCCTTCCCAACCCCACCCCTCCCTCAGACAACCCCGACGCAGAACCCGGCGAAATCCAGGAAGTGGACATGCACGCACAGGCAGAAGGCCTCCGCACCATCTTCAGTGATCCCACCAATTTCAACGTCAAGGTATGTCCTTTCTCTTTGCTATCCACAGCACTCATGCTTTGCGATATCAGCACCCTCTTTACTCCCCCTGGACGCTCTGGTTCGATTCCCCTGCGACGAAGGGTCGCAACCTCCCTCAAACACCCGTCTCCTCTTTCCCTCAGACTCCCGTACTCCAGACCCCTAGTGCAGCAGCAGCGCAAGGTTGGATGGAGGACATCAAACGTGTGATCAGTTTCGACAGTGTAGAAGAATTCTGGGGGTAAGCACCCTCCGTCGATCAAATGATCCTCACCCTCATCAACCCGCATAGTCTTTATAATCACATTGTACCTCCCTCACAGCTTCCTCAAAAAGCCAATTACTATCTTTTCAAGGCACGTCTCATCGTCCTTGATGTCTAGAAGCCATGGTTATATCTGGTACAGGACGGCATCATTCCAGCATGGGAAGATGACGCAAACAAGAACGGTGGCAAGTGGAGTATACAGCTACCCAAAGAAAAAAATCGTGGCAATGTTGACAAGATGTGGCTTTACACGGTATATACCCCTTACGTTCTTCCCATCGCGTCTGCTGACCGCCGAGGCCGTCCCAGATGCTCGCCGCGATTGGCGAGACATTTGACCCTTACCTTACCAGTGGCGAATCCCCCGAACCTAATACTCAATCTCTCATCACCGGTGTTATCGTCTCGACACGACCACAGTTCTATCGATTGTCGATCTGGACGCGGCTGGCTCCCACTGGGGATGACGACAAACTACGGGAGCGGATCGAAACCGTCGGGCGACACTTTAAAACCAGTGTGCTCGGATATGCCGAATCCCAGAAGTTGGCTGGTCCGCTTGCAACTGAGGTGGAGTTTTTGTCTCACAAGGATTCGGAGAAGAAAGGCAAGGCAGCAAAGAAGATCACTGTCTGAGAGGACACTTGTTTCATACGACGCATAAACGAGCCATTTCATGCTAGGCTGATTTATTCATTTTTTACGAAAAGTAGTTGGCGAGTATGCCAGTCGCCGATTGTCCTTGGGCAGGTGCTTGGTGATTCCTTAATGCCATATTGTTATGCTCTTTATCTGACAGGTTTTCGGTGAACATGTGTTTCCGTCTCCTGTTCACAGCCATGATCGGACAGCGGCTACGTAGGCGCAGTCATGTCCTGTGCACAGCCACTCGCCATCGCATCTTATAAAACCCTTGACAACATTCCTGTTGACCATTGTCTTTGATTCCTGCACTCACAATGTCGGTCTCAGGTTTCTTATCATCCATCGCCGACAAAGCACAGAATGCCATCAACCAGACCCCTCTAGCAGGACATATCCACGGTACCCCTCCATCGGGTGCACCCTGTGCGGATCACGCCGCATCGCAGGGTGGATATCGCAATTATGCGTTGGAATCATTGCAGCACCAGATTCGTGCCATTAGCCAACAGTACACCTCGGCCCCTCCTTTACAGCGCATCATAACCCTCGAGAAGGGTGTCGCTCTCGACTTTGATGCTCTCGCGAGAGACGGCAAATCACAGAGCAAGGAACTGTATACATGGGGACAGCATGAGGACCCCGACTTGACCGATGGTGAACATCATCTTCCATGTCGTAGGTCCTGGCTAATTCCAACTTATCGCAGTGACGGACCGACTTGCATTCCTCAACTTTGTGCATGGTTCCTTGTGCGCGTCCCTGGCTGTCAAACTAGATAATACCAGGGCTCCGTTGAAGGCATTGCGCGATGCTGAGGCTGCCATTGTGCCGAAACGCAACCTGCGCGCTGGATTGCGCAGTCAGATCGGGCGTATCGAACACGGCCAAGAGAAAGGTGGGGAGCGGCGCCTTACAGAGCTCAGAGAACAGCTTGCGCGCGCGGAAAGCAACGACGAGCAGCTCGAGAAGGAGCTTGAACTGCTGAAGCGGAAAGCTATTCGGGAAAGCGAGCAAAGGAAATGGGACGCCATTCAAGAGGTGAGTAGCCCGAACGGGGTGTCGTAGCCAGTAGCTCATTCTTCTTTTAGTACGGAGAGAAATTGGTTCTCTTATCACAAGCTGCAAAACCTATCATTGGGGCCTTGCCTACTCTACCTCCCACTTCCGCGAATCCCTATAACGGCGGAGAAGTCACTGCTGCCGCCAGAGCATCTCTTCAGCATGCGCTGGACAACTACAAACCGGGTCAAATAAATTTTGATTCAGGGACCGGAGGCGATCTTTTGCGATCAGATACCCGTTCCTTTGGCGAGAGCCATGCTTCAGAGTTGAGCAGCTTGTCTACCCCGGTTGGACATGACTTGCACCCCGGTCTTTCCGTGACCCCACCAATTCCTGAACCCGCCTCAACAGATGAACACGGCACTTCCGTACCCACCCAGCCACCGGCTGACCAGGGCGCTTCTCCAGATTCCGCACAGCCTATCTCAGCCGTAACACAAGATACCAATGCTGCGCAGCCCGTCTCAGCCGCAGTGCAAGATTCCGGTCCTAGTGCTGCCCCCCAACACGCTGAATCACCTTCGGAGGACTTGTACGGCACTTCTCCCATCAAGACTGAGAGTGCTGAGGAGGCGAAGCAACACGTTGAACAAGATGAAAGGGAGCGTATGCTGGCGGCTAGCAATGAAGAACGCCCACCAGGAGTGGAGTCTGCAGAAGAAGAGAAGAAACGGTTGGAGAAGGAGGAGAGGGAACGCGTACTCGCAGGCGGAGCTACTGCTCTGACCAAAAACACAGCAGGGAACGATGAAGAACTTCCACCTTACCAGGAGCTGCAGGAGTAGTGTAACGCTAGGCGAGCAAGTACAAATACTGTACTTGGTTGATTAAGCATGTATTTTATGAAAGCGATTACCTTTTTGGGAACCCCAGGCGTAGACATGGTGTCAAACCTCTTCCGCCATCGTGATGGACAAGGCCGACCTCGAAACATATCAAGTGCAGCTCTCTCACGTCGAACTTGCGCTCCAAGCAGATCCTGACAACACAGAGCTTTCTTCTCTCCAATTAGAACTCAAAGAACTCATCTCCGTCGCCCAAGAAGCCATCGCACAAGCAGAGACAGCATCCTCTTCTCGTGTGGGCCCATCCCGAAAATCAACCTCGTCGACCCCCGCCTTCGCATGGGCCGCTGGCAATGACTGTCTGGCCAAGTATTCGGGTGATGGTAGTTTCTACCCTGCTCGAATAACTAGTGTTGGTGGTTCAGCAGAGAATCCCGTTTACAGTATCGTCTTTCGGGGCTACAACACCACTGAGCTAGTCAAGGGCTCAGAGATCAAACCACTCCCCCAAAGCCACCAAGAAAAGACGCCCGCCGTGTCCAACAAGCGAAAGCTCACAAAAGCGGAAGAGGAAGAAAGGGACCGGAAGAAGAAAAAGAACGAGAAGAAGCTGGAGACAAGAGCAGCTAAAGCCAAAGAACAGCTCGCCAAGCAAGCGACGTGGCAAAAGTTTGCCAAAAAGTCGGAGAAGAAGGGCGTGCATATCGCTGGCGTAGCCGGAACGAGCATATTCAAGACACCCGATAACCCGCTGGGTAAAGGTGTGTGTCGTTCGCATTGCTTGGCCTGAAATATTCTTGGACTGATACGTGGCATGAACCCTAGTTGGCGTGACAGGGAGCGGAAAGGGGATGACCGAAGTGAAGCTTCTGGGCAAACATAAATTTGAGCCCGTGGATGACCCTAATCAGTGAACGAAGGAATTATTATAATGTAAGGGTGTCTCCGTCGCTGATTCGCGATCTCTCTGCGCGTCGGCTTGCTAACCTATTTGCTACCTAGGGGAAACTATGCGTCGCCCCTCTCTCTATATGTACTAAATGGCGTATTGATGGTTCTGTATCTTTGTGAATAGCAGGTCCCCTTCCACGCCTGATGCCTCGCGACCTCCGTCAATGCGGCACTGCCTGTCACACGTCAACGAAAGCCGGCGAGCGCGAAACTATACGTGATACTTTACCCTCTTCCTCTGTATTTAACCTCATGTGTGACTTTCTCCTGGGGATGCTTGTACAGCCCGCAACTTCGGTGGCGTGTTGGAACGGATGGATTCGCCAAGTGTACCTGCGACGTGGGCGGTCACCTTGCGACAGTATCACGCGGTATATTACCACCCGACGATTCGATTTTAAGGTTGCTTGGAAGTTGACGAAGAGGTGATACATTGATTAATGTTATTGAAGACGATCGAAAGTTGACAGATGGGATCGAAATCGAAGTGGCAGAAGATCTGCAAAGGTACGATGAATCTAGGAATCTCGTATGCGCTTCCATAACGTCTGTCAATCTCGACGAGTGTCAAGGTCTGTGGATCTCTATTTTCTATTAGCCAGGCTATATACAAAGGACGGCGTCTAGGAGCATCCTCCACGTATGCTGCCATGGAAGGCTGGCCATCTGGTGCCAGCTATCACCGCGGCCGATCTTGAATATGCAGATACATCATTCGGGCGCTCCGAGGAGAATCATACGAAGCCAGCATCGTCTGCTCATTAGAGATTAACGTCCACAACTTCAGTCCATCTGCGACGCATGTCTTCGGCATCTCGCCGGGGTGATAGGTGCGTATTCAGGTCTTATTGACGGTTCTCATTACCGCACCCGACAAGGACATATTATTGACTCGACATTAACCTGCAATTCCCGGACATGACGGTTCCTCGTCGGAATGGGCTTCCTGGCAGCACGCGGTCGGCTGTTGACTGATTAGGGTTGGCCCGCGTTCAGTCGGCCAGTATAGCCCGTAACTCGGGATGGGGCGTGGCGTTCTCCGGTCGCCGGTCGCCCTTGATGTGAACAACGACTGGAGAACTGACGACGGGGTTGTCTGATGCGGCCGGATTAGTAAGAGATGTTGTCCTAAAAATGTGCGTTGGCTTCGTGCGATTTATTGCTCTGGCAATGTGTGCACATGGTACCGGGTCAAGCTCGAGACTGCTAGGCAGAGACGTTGTAACCTTGACCTGCTAGACGATTGGCGACTTGCACACTTGTCGCGGATGGCACACAGGCGCACGATATACGCTTGCCGCTGGCCTGACACCATCAGCGCCAATTTCGAGAGCTTACGTGGGAAAGGCACGTCAGAGGGACGATTTTCCCACTTGCGGCGCGAGTCCAGAAAGGGCTTCGCAACGTCTTCATTCCTTCCATCTCCGATCCGCTTCTTTGCTTCGCGTTCGCCACTCATTATACCATGCCTGACATGGGAGCGCTGGCAGTGGATGGTCCCTGGCTGCCATGTTGTGCGCGGGCACATGCTCACGATGCCGTGTGTGTCCAGCCGCCGGAATTTTCCCCGGGGTGGAGACACGATTCGCGGATTACACCCCGGACTAGCATGCTATGCGACGAAAGCTTCAAGGTCGCGACGCTGCGACGTCGGAACGTTGACCATCTAACCCAACATGTGTCGCGATGTCGTCGACGCGGCAGGCGGGTCGCCCGAAAGAATAATGTGTTGAAACGACAGGTTGGCCTGGCATTTCGAATCTCGGTCGACGATCACATTAACTCCAAATATAGCAGGACACATGCCTGTTGGCACTTCTGGAATCAATTAATTCAAGGAGTCGCCCTGCTGGTAGCTATGCCGTTGCCTTCCACAAACAGTACGATGGTGTGTGGATACCTGATACCTACCCCTCAAACTCACATTCTTTGAATAACGACGATATGTACACATGTGCAAGCCCGGGAATAACAAAGGAAGAGATCAACGCAGAAATCGATACAAGAGATGGAAAGAAAACTGGAAAATGGTCTATCATTCGTCCAAACTGCTGTCAGATATTCTGAGAAATCGTATCTCTTGGCGGAAGTTCACATCCCGTCACCTGCGCCGGGAAAGAGAAACCGCTGCGTGGCCAGGTCTGACGAGGTGTCTGGGCTGGCTGAACCCCCGTCTGCTGAGGATGGGCTTGCGGAAGCAGTCATGTCGTCGGATGCAAGTGACGACACCGAGTCGAATGCGGTCAAACACGGATTATAACCCGTATTTCTCGACATGCCGGCGACATCCACTGAATGGCGTCTGAGAGGAAGGCCAGCGTTGTGTGCAGCCATGACCTGAGCCGACAAGTCAAGAAACTAGGGTGAGGTCGATCAGAATGCCTTGCCAACCAAAGAATTCCCGGGCCTACCACTTGTTCTTCGAGGAGAGTGCCTTCATGCAGAGTCTTGTTGGTATTCTGCATGTGCACGAGAAGAGTGCGTATGCTGCGAGAGGACAACCCGCGGTATGTCGAGACACGTTCCAGTGCAAGGGGTGCCGTCTGCACGAGCCGGAGCTGTTCGTGAAGATAAAGCACGTATTGCTCCAGACACTCGAGGTAGTGGCGCTTTTTCTCGTGCGACGAGATGGTATCCCTGGGACCAAGATGTTTTGGTACATGAACGAAGAGATAACGGAATACATACGGGTCTGTGGGCGTGAATCCTATTTCTTCTGCGATCGCGCGTTGCCTAGCCTTGCGCTGGCTCTCGGTTTTATTGACGGTGCTATTGAGCGGTGGGGTTTTGGCGTCGGCGTCTGGGGATTGTCTTTGAGGAGGAGAAGGATGGATATATGGGCGGGATTCGGACATGTCGCGTGGGGGAGAGTGGTGTCGATGGCTGATATTTGAGAGCAGTTCCGAGGGGGTGGGGAAGAGCGGTTGGGAGGAAGTGGCATAGTAGTCGAGCACGCCCGAGGGGGTGCCGTCGGCAGGGGGGCAGGGATCTACACGCCGGATGGACGGATAGATGAGGTGTTGTGAGATGGGTGTATATGACAGGTCAGCGTCTGGGAGCGGAGTGGGGTGGCGAACGGCAGCGGATTGTGGCCGGAGGGGGAGGGGGGAATGTGTGTGGAGGTAGGGATTGTCGAGGTAGGAATAAGAGAGGTGGACGGTGTCTGCGGGGAAGGGATCGACGAGGGGAGCATCGACGAGAGTGGCGTTGTCGGTGCAGAAATTGTAGGCGGGCAACATGGGGGATGGCGGGGAGTCGAGAGAGGGGGGGACGTTTTAAGAGCATGTCTCCACGGATCCACTCGCGAGTGCACGGCATCCGAGGAGGAGGTCGAGATCTCGTCGGTCGGGCAGGCATCTCGATATCCCAATCTGGCATGTCCCGCAGACGTCGCGGAGTTGAATTTCATTCCGGTTCTGGCGCGATCAACTTCCGCATCGAGGGACCAGCCCTGCATATTTCAAAAGTACTGCTTTCCGATCCCCTCTTCAGCATGGAAGTCGCCTTGCCCGCATTCGGCACCCGGAAGCGTATATGCCGATCCGCTCACCGCTTCCTGATCTTGCCTTTTCTGGTTATCCCCATCCCCTCGAGTATATAATCTACGCGTCGGTGTGTCCGATCCACGACAGCGATGACCCAGCACTACCCCTCCCTCGATTTCGATCCCTCCCCCTTGTTTCCCCATTCCCCACCCACCCCCGCCCTCCCCGCCTACCACTCTGATCCGCCCCCCTCCTACTACAACCCCCCGCCTTCCTACGAGCCCACCTGCCCCTCGCGCCCAGACGACCAGAAAAACTCTGTCCTCGCCTCCTCACAGCTC
>JBBPKJ010000170.1:0-40159 GCA_038089195.1 Brasilioporus rufonigricans
GGGGCGGTGGTTGCGTTGCTAATTCACCCCCAGTCACGCGTAACGGGGAGGATGGTTGCTAGTGCAAAACCTAGTCACGGAAGTAAATACAACGCAGCAAAAGTGAGGGTATCTCGTCATCTGGTAAGATTACATAGGCCCATACAGTATGTCTTTTTCGTCACTCGCAGCTCCACATGGCTGACACAGTGCTGCACTGTGTCCACCTCAGCCGGAGTCTCACCCACATCAATACTAAATGCATCGTGAATGACTGCACTTGACAAGACATCAGCATCATCATCTCGAGCTTAAGCATCAAGCTGGTCATCTGGTGGGAGTTCCTCAAGACCACAAAAGCACACTTCAAGGTTTTGATTGAATGCAAACCAGACACCTTCCTCCTCTTCATCCCTGCATCAAGGCTGAAGTGATACTTGGATATTGGGGGGTTGAGAGGTAAGCTTGGGGGGAGGTTCTTGAGCAACTGCTGCAGATGATGGACTCGAGAAATGAGAACTGATGATGGACCCTCTGAGCTGTAAGATTGAGCTGGAGTCATTGTTGCAATGAAGTACAGTATAGTGTCTTAGTGTAACAACACTCAAGCTGAAATTTTACTCGACCTCTCCATTCCTCACACAGAATCCATGTCTGAAGCTAAGCCCAAGTTGGCATCAGAGTCACTGCCACTTAACCAAGGTTGCTAATTTCCCGGTGGTCACAGTCAGATTACTCAGAGGTTGCTAGTGCTCCTGCTGTGGCAACATGTCACGCACCCTGACAAGGTTGCCTCCATACAGAAGGCTACAGTACTACTAGTACGTAAGTGGACTCCAACTTGAACTTGAACTCATGGAAGCATTGAGAGCCTAGAGGTGGTTCACCATCAAGCTAGGGCTCTACTACATTTTGTCTACCAGCCGAAGCTCGAATTCAGCAAATTATAGTACTCCCCGCTCGATTGACGAGATGGGGCGATAAATGCATCCCGGAAGGAAAGTTCACACCATCTTTATTATCTTCATATGTGATGACTCATATATTACATATCTCAACAAGGACTTGCCTTCTCTACCTCCATATATCCCAGGCAAATATCCGCAGTCTTCAATGACATTACCGCCGCCCCGCACGGATCGCACTATGGGCTGCGGCCCTGCTCCTCGGGCTCGGAGGAAAAGCATATATACTTATCCTGACCCATAAGTTTGTATCACAACCGTCCCTAGTTGCGTAACTTCATTCATTTCATTGCTTGCTGTGCTATGTCTGAAGTCTTTGACATCATCTTCGCTGGAGGTGAGTTTCTTTGTACTCTTGCTCGCGGGAGCTCCCTCACTCACTGATCTCAGGTGGAACGACTGCTTGCGTTGTAGCAGGCAGACTGGCTGCCGCCGATCCTTCGCTTAAGATCCTCATCGTTGAAAGTGGGCAGCACTCTTGCGACCTCCCCAACCATGTTCAGCCCTGCAGGTACCTTGAGAACCTGGCGCCAAACAGCACTACGGTCTCCTTCCATATCGCCAAACCGAGTCCACACCTCAACGGACGTTCCGCTGTCGTTCCATGCGGTCGAAGTGTGGGCGGCAGCTCTGTCGTGAATTGTAAGTCGTAGGCAGCGAATCACCCATACCCATGTTCCACCTCGTTCACTTCTCGTAATTCACGTTGTTCTTGGTTTTGGATGCAGTCATGGGGTACGTGCGAGGAGCCGCATCAGATTACGATGATTGGAGTGCATTGGGTAACAAAGGATGGAGCTTCACCGAAGTTCTTCCTCTCATTAGGAAGGTAAGATTTGAACGAGAGTCACAACGAAATGGTTTCATAATCAGCTATATAGCTCGAAACATTCACGCCCATATCAGATAGACTAACCCATGGTTACTCCGGACCGATCCAAATATCTGTTGGTGGAGCCGACCTCGGGATTGGGAGGCAATTCTTAGAAGTGGCTAGGGCATACGACCAGGCCCGCCCTCAGGTCGACGATAACAATGATTTCAAGACCCCAAACGCATACAGCGTTGGTAATTCGTTTTATTCGACAGGTGGACTTACCTACTTGCATTCCTTAGCCGGCATATAAGTAAGCGTCTAGCAAAAAAACGAAAAAGATTTATTAGCCAATCCCTCACTAATCAAAGATATATCGACCCAGCCACCGGAAAACGTTGTGATGCTGCTTCCAGATATCTATATCCACATATTGGAAATCTGAATCTGACGATAGTGGTCGGAAAACGTGTCAAACGTGTCATTATCGAGTATGTACGCCTCAAAGTATTATATATGAGCTGACTCGTGTCGATAACAGGGGCGGACGTGCAGTTGGAATCGAGTATGTGACAGGGGGTGTCCGGAGTGAGCTTATCAGCGCGCACGCCAAGAAGTTGGTCGTTGTTTCCGCTGGAGCATTTGGTTCCCCGTCCATTTTGGAGAGGTCAGGGGTTGGTGCATCATCCGTCCTGGAGAAGAACAACATCTCTATCCAGGTTAATTTACCTGGTGTCGGGGAAAGTTATCAGGGTACGTTGAGTACATCCGAGAGCCTTGGTTTCAAATGACACAAGATACTTTACAGACCACCTGAGCATCTGCCTGACGTTCTACGCATCAGACGATACTGAAACGATGGATGATGTCTGGAGTGACCCACAAGCGATTGCTGGTGAGTGGTTCATTCGGTCCAGTCATACGCTCTGTGTGACATGGACACTATTGTCAGCACAGCTTCCGCAATGGGAGAGAGATGGGACAGGGAAGATTGCTCACAAGTCTGCCAAATTGTTCCTGATACACTCACGGGTTGCTCAATATTTTCACCACAGTGGAATTGAAGCCATAGCGAAAGTACGCCCGACAACTGCACAACTGACGTCCGCTGGGCCTGCATTACAATTGCGATGGGAATCGTTCTTCCAGTATCGTCCTGACAAGCCTTTGGGCCTATTCGGGCCTGTTGCTGGGTAAGTCACTACCGCATTTTTGGTTCGCAACTCACTTCATTGCTGTCTTATTCTAGTTTCCCATTGGATCCAAGGCGTGCCACGGTACTTGGTCGCAAGCTCTTCTCGGTGATATACTGTCTTGTAAGGACGAACGGCAGCTCTCAGCATCGTCTTTTTCTGATATGTCAACATTCAAGCTGTACCCTGAGTCGACCGGTAGTGTGCACATCACATCTGGTCAGAATTTGGACTCGCCTCTGGAATTCGACCCTAACTATTGCTCCAAGTATGTCTTACATTTTCCCCACTGCTGTGCACCATGCCCATAAAAATCCTCCCCAGACCAGGCGATGTCGCGCAGTTGACTCTGTTGTATAAAATGACACGCGAACTCGCTAGGCGCATGCCCGCGTATCGGGGAGAAGTGGCCACCTGTCATCCGAAGTTTCTTCCCGACAGTCTTGCCGCTTGTACAGAAACGGATAACCCTGTGCCGATGGAGGCATCGGACATTGTTTACTCTGATGCGGACGACGAGATTATCGCAAAATTCACTCGTGAATCGGGTGAGTCGCCCCAGTCTGACTGTTCTTGTTTTTACCGCTGAGACCGTGTTTGCGTAATGATGGTAGTTGCCACTAGCTGGCATTCGGTCAGCGTTCCAGTGTTTTCTTTTTTTGGAAGTCATTGACGAGCATGCTGATGCAGCTTGGGACGTGTGCCATGAAACCCCGTGATCAGGGTGGCGTGGTTGATGCGCGTCTGAATGTATATGGTGTAGAAGGACTCAAGGTCGCTGGTACGTAACATGGGATCATCTACGACTCACTTACCCTTTTCCTGATGACGGATCCATCAGACTTGTCTATCTGCCCGACCAATGTCGGAAACGTGCGTGACACTCTGTTGCATTACATGATGGTCAACTTCGAGATCGCTGATCATTATCTTCTTTTGTCTAGAATACGTACTCCACTGCGCTATTAATTGGGGAGAAGGCTGCGGTCATTATTGCGGAGGAACTGGGAATAACTTTATGGGAATAACTTTACAGTGACGATGGAAGCCGCGAAAGTAGTTCAGTGCTCCATTGCCATGTGGTCGTACCCGACATGGACTGGCGATTGTAATCTTTACTGCTCCTCCAAATATCTAGATGGTGTAGTGCCTTCCAAGAAATCGTGTCAGAAGGGCGCCTTGAGTCCCCCGACTATAGTCATACAAGTCACTCGGAATTTACAGTAAATAAAATCTGATAAATAAAGTGTATTGGTACCGCGAAACGGCTTGAGAAAGTCAAAAGTGCCACCAAAGAATCAATTGCGATCGTGGATGTAACGCCCCCTCGGGCGTCATCGGAACATCAGCATACCATCAGGATGCCATACGGTACATATCGGTACATATCAGACATCAGGATACCAGACGACGTGCATGGCATGCTATTCGTAGACAGTATATATACCAGACCCCGTCATGTATACCCCCATTCTTCCTTTCTCCCTGCAACGACGTACGTTCCGCACGTTCCGTCTCAGTTCGGGTGTACCACCGCCCTGGGTGGCTTCAGTGGAGCACCATTGAACTAGTTATATATCATAAGCACACGTCCCGCATCTACTAAACGTCCCAAGCGTCGTTGCACCTTAATGTTTCAATTTACCGTTTTTTTATATGCTTGATCAATGTTCGCCTGCGCGCAATGTTCAGCCCGGCGACAGGTCCTCGCCTTATTAAGTTAGTAGTAGCTGACATGTCCGGTGATATCTCCGACCGCGCGGCATAACATCCGCCGACAACGTGTCCGAGGTCACGTTATCATTTGACGTCGTTGGGGTCACTTGAACGTAGCTGTCACTGGCAGCCTCTAGTCCATCCACTTTGTGCGTCAGCTATCTCTTTTGAAGCTTGGGACTCAGTAGGGCCGTCATCAATCATGAGTTCTGTAGTTCTGACAACGCCCTATATTACACCAGGGCGTAAGTATTATCATCCGCAATCTGACTGGTCGGGGATCGATCAAGAGTAGCCCGAACCACTCTCTATTTGGCGGTACACTTAGTAAGTCCCATCACAAACCACTTCTTCAGGCCTCTCGGTCGCTTATCAGCCAATAATAAGAATCCTTGCTCGGGTATGAACGAGTTGCTGGACCACCATTCTTCCAGCTAGCTCTGCAGACAAAGAGGGGAGTGAGTTGGCGTGCAACTTGAAAAATGGTTCAGAAGTGGGACCAACAAGCCCGTTGCTAGCGACTCTGTCAAGGGATCCTTTGGGCGTAAGCGATGGAACGATATGACAAAGTAATACACGGAGAAGGAAATATTGTGGTATCTCTATCAGCATTCTTCAATTCCATGTCTCCCACTGGGGCCGCAGATGTCCGCATTCATTTCGATGACTGGTAAGTAGCACCGTGGGTTGTGGCTTCGTCTTTCGCCAGTGCCGCTTCTTCCTATGAGGAAATGAATATATATTCTGTCCTGTTGTCACTTGTCAAAAGCCGCTCCTAGTCGTGCGTCTTGGCCATTCTCTACCATTTTCCAGCATATGTCTACTGTGTTTGACATCATCTTCGCCGGAGGCGAGTTTGTTTGTACTACTCTCACGCGTGAGGCTTTACTCACCCGATGACGCCAGGTGGAACAACCGCGTGTGTCATCGCAGGGAGATTGGCTGCTGCAGATCCCTCACTTAAGATCCTGATTGTTGAAAGTGGACAGCACTCTCGCAACCTCCCTCTCCACGTCCAGCCCTCCAGATACCCTGAGAATTTGGCGCCGAACAGCACGACACTCTCCTTCCATGTCGCCAAACCAAGCCCTCACCTCAATGGGCGTTCTGCTGTCGTTCCATGTGGCCATTGTGTGGGCGGTGGCTCCGCCGTTAATTGTAAGTCGTAAGCAGCGAATCATCCTACTCACATTCCATCTCGTTCGTTTTATACGATTGATGCTGTCTTTCGTTGTGGATGCAGTCATGATGTATGTGCGAGGCCCTGCGTCGGACTACGATGATTGGAGTGCACTGGGCAACAAAGGATGGAGCTTCACCGAAGTTCTTCCTTTGATTAGAAAGGTAAGGCATTGTCGAGACGCGTCACAATGAGGTGGACCAATAATCACTACGTAGCTTGAAACGTTCACATCTATATCGAACAGACCAACCCATGGTTACTCTGGACCGATCCAAGTATCTATTGGTGGAGCCGACCTCGGGATCGGGAAGCAATTCCTAAATGTGGCTATGGCATACGATCCGGCCCGCCCACAGGTCGATGACAACAACGATTTCAGGTCCTTGAATGCGTACAGCGTGTGTATTTAATTTTAATCGACGGGCAGACTTACCTACTTATTTTCCTCAGCCGGGTTACAGGTGAGCATCCGGAAAAAAGACGACAGAGTATTTTCTTGCTAATCCATTACCAATCAAAGTTATATCGATCCTAGCACTGGAAAGCGTTCTGACGCTGCTTCGAAATATCTATATCCGCATACTGGAAATCCAAACCTAACGATCATTGTTGGCAAGCGTGTCAAACGAGTCATTGTCACGTATGTGCACTCGAAAGTTCCATATATTGATAGACTCTCACCTGTGACAGGAATGGACACGCAGTTGGAATCGAGTATACAACAGAGGGCGTCAGTAGTGAGCTTGTCAGCGTGAAGGCCAGGAAGTTGGTCGTTGTTTCCGCTGGAGCATTTGGTTCCCCGTCCATTTTGGAGAGGTCAGGAATTGGTGCACCATCCATTCTGGAGAAGAACGACGTTCCCGTCTTGGTCGACTTGCCGGGCGTTGGGGGGAATTATCAGGGTATGTCTGGTACACCGGAGTCTTCTTTTCAAAAGATGCAAGATATTTTACAGATCACTTGGGTATCTGCCTGGTGTTTCACGCGTCAGACGAGACCGAAACGATGGGTGATGTTTGGAGTGACCCAGAAGTGATTGCCAGTGAGTAGTTCATTAATTCGTACAAAGCCACGTGCGATATAGATACCGTTATCAGCGCAGCTTCCAAGATGGGAGAGAGACGGAACAGGGAAGATTGCTCACAAGTCTGCTACTATGTTTCTGCTACACTTACCGGTTGCTCAATATCGTCACTATAGTGGGATCGAAGCCACGGCGAAAGTGCGCCCGACAGCGGCACAGCTGACGTCCGCCGGGCCCGCATTACAATTGCGATGGAAATCATTTTTCCACCAGAAGCTCGACAAGCCCTTAGGCATGATTGTTCCATGTGCTGGGTAGGTAACTGTCGCATTCTCAGTTCCAAGCCCTTCATGTTGAGTGCATTGTACTACTACTTAGTTTTCCATTGGATACTAGTTATACCAAGGTACTTGGTCGCAAACTCTTCTCAGTGATTTACTATCTTGTAAGGAAGAATGGCAACTCTGTGTCATCCCCCCTGATGTGTTAGCAATCAAGCTGTACCCTGAGTTGACGGGTAGTGCGCACATCACATCCGGTCAAGATCCGAACTCGCCTCTGGACTTTGACCCTGACTATTGCTCGAAGTACGTCTTGCAGTTCCCCCACCACTGTTTACTGTGTCCGTAACCATCCTGCCCAGATCCGGTGATGTCGCCCAGCTGACTCTATTGTACAAAATGGCGCGCGAACTCGCCAGGCGTATGCCCGCATATAGGGGAGAGGTGGCCGCCTACCATCCGAAGTTTCCCCCTGGTAGCCCTGCCGCTTGTAGGGAAACGGATGATCTTGTACCTATGGATGCGCCGGACATCGTTTATTCCGATGCAGACGACCAAGCTATCGCGAAATTCGCTCGTGATATGGGTGAGTTGTCCTGGTCTGACTGTCCTCGCTTTTCCTACTGATACCTCGTCAATGCGGTGATTGTAGTGGCCACTACCTGGCACTCGGTAAGCTCTCCGATGTCCTTTGAATGTCGTTGATGAACGTGTTGACGTAGCTTGGAACGTGTGCCATGAAACCCCGTGATCAGGGTGGCGTGGTCGATGCACGTCTGAATGTGTACGGTGTGGAGGGACTCAAGGTCGCTGGTATGTGACATGAGATCATCTCCGACACGCTTACCCTTTTCCCCAACGACGGATCCGTCAGACTTATCTATCTGCCCGACCAATGTTGGAAACGTGCGTGATACTTTTGCACTATGTGATGATATCGCTGACCATTGCCTCCTTCTGGGTAGAATACATACTCAACCGCTCTGTTAGTCGGGGAGAAGGCTGCGGCCATTATTGCCGAAGAACTAGGAGTAACCCTGAAGTGACAGTAGAAGTTGTGAAGATGTTATTGCCATGCCTAGTTTGGTCCATTGTTCCATTCTCATGTGACTCTGTCCGACGTGAATTGGCGGTTGTGATCTGTATGTACTGTACTCCGATGTTTGTATGATGTATCGTTTCTAGGAAATCACGTCACAAGGCCTATCCTGATTCCTATCACCCACCTGCTGTATCTTGCCGGTTGCGATAATCAGTGAGCCTTCGAGTTAATGACCTCAAAACACCGAGGCCCGTGGTCGGAGTTGATCAAAGCGGTACTAGTACTGTGGCTATATGGTCAGTAATGAAATCGTACTATCACGATGTTAGGATATTGCAATCGATCAAGCTTCTGAGGAACTCGATATATAGTGAACGCAAGCGAGTAAAATATACCGAAACCGACTATTCTACATGTTAATCGTCTACTTATATACTATAATGAGTTATGGGTATAGAGTGTGACATCTTCAGGTTCTGGGTATGAGATCATGCAGTGTGTTGGAGATCATCCCATTAGCTAGTACATACTTGAACAATTTTCATACTTACACTAGATTACTATATTTGGGCAGCAGCGTTCATTAGCACGCGTCTGCCTGCCACGCTTTCTCCAGTCTCGTACAACGTCGACTGGAGTCCTCACGGACTCGTGTTACAGAACGACCGTTCCCCAACACAGTGAATGTGGATTGATCCTAATGATCATCAATGATCATCTGTAAAAGATATGAAAAAGTAAATTAAGACATCTCAAAAAATGCCAAAGTATAACAATGTTATATAAGGTCTGTCTGACAGTGTGTGGGCTAAAATCCACCTTTCGTGTGGGTCTCGTGAGGTGCGACATAATGTAGCAATCTGAGGATATTGAAAGGTCCGATAGATCCCTCTTGTTTGCTTCGTCACCGCCGGATCGTTACAGCACACAATAGCAATTATATTGTTCGTCATGATTATAAGGCAGTACATTGTGTATAGGTGGCTGCAATACACGATCCAAGATGCACGGCATCCACAAACAGAGTACAGCACTGACAAAGCGACCTAATATGAGTCCAGGGATTGCAAACTTGAATGACAGATATGTGGTATGAAGGAAGCAGTCGGGGTGGTCAACAGGTTGCTAGCGCATAAGTAGGCGAGAGTTGAAGGCGTCGGTGATGTGACTCGGTGGCTAAGCATGTCGAAATCATCAGATACACTCGGGGAATTAATAGTGTACCTCTCACCGTGCTTAACCATCTTCGGATGTGTCCCAGAGTTGTTGTCCTTATGGGTGAAATCTCCCGTGCTCGTGTGGATTACTCTGGATGTAGGATCTCAAATTCTCCTGAATCCCGTCAGAACACTTCGTCCAGAGTAGCCAATAATGCCCTACTGAGCTTCATCAACCAGACGTACCCATCGAGCCAGTATGAGATAATTAAATCCAAACTCATCCTGGCCGTTCGAGTACATGATGGGGTTGGATTGACGGGTTTATGCAGCAGCTGAGGAACCGATAACTGCTTAATAAGTGGCTTCAACCTGAAACGTCCCGCGTCACTTGGGCATGTGTTCTTCACTATCACGTTCGTCTATAGAGTAGTGCAAACCTCAGTATATGCGCATATATGCAGCTGTAATTTACCTTGGCGCAAATAATGGCGAGATTGGCAGCTTTGGCAGGCTCCAGAGTGGCCTCAGGCTTCAATGATCTTGTGGTAGGTATGAGTCATATGCTCCCTCTCCCTCATCGAATTATGGGCTAGTTAGAAAGTGGCAATACAAGTGGTAGTGCTCAACTGGACACAATGAGGGCCGAGTGGCAGGCAAGATGCTTGATTGGACACAGGTAGTACTCGAAGGGACATGGTGAGATAAAGGGACACGGTGGGGGCAAAATGAGCACTCACGCTCGAATCTGACACTGCGTGGTGGGCCCAACGAGCAGCAGCACCTGAACGGAGATGGTGGGTGGGTGAGATGAGCTAGGAGGGACATGAAACGAGCACTCCTGCTCAAAACGACACAGGCGGGGTAGAAGGCGAGCAATTGCGCTCGAAACAACAGAGGTGAGCAGTTCTGCTCAAAACGACAGGTGAGAGAGGTGACCGGTGAACGTTGAACGTTGAACGCTTACCGTTTTTGGAGTTGCACATATGCACACGGAGTGGGTAAAGGGTATCATACTGCACAGGATCGATGGGTGGGTTCCTGGGGTGGCTGAGGCGCTGCTGGTGTGAGTCACACGCTCCCTCTCTGTCGAACTAAGGGCTGGTTGGGATGCTCGCTGTGATGAGAATAAGGAACATGTATGGAAGGCAAACCTGGCATGATGATGGTCAATGGGAAAGTGACCGACGCGAACCCCTAAACCGATGTGGGGATTCTGCACTGCTACCAGAAGAGGTCCCAGGCAGCTGGGTGTACAGTTCGAATACTCTGCTTATTGCAACAGCCTGGCACCATGATAATGTATTATAATATGCACAGGTGTCCTCTTGTGTGACTGATGTCGGTCACGCTGACATGAGATTGGCACTTCGACCATCCATGCATCATCCGTATCTGTTTGGCTATATAAGATTTCTGCACTTTTTCTGATGGAGCCTAAGCACTCAAGGAGAGATTGTAGACAGAACAAACAGACTAGGCTCAAATCACATGCTCCACATGATCCCGAGCATTGTCGCACCCTCGATGCTACAAGTTATGGGCCTTTTACTTTATCAAATCTCACTACCAGCAACTTGTGTTCATCTGCCAGCGTTCACCGGGGGTCTCATACGCTTTGCGCGCCATCTCTTTACATAAAAGGACATTTTCTGCACTTGGGTTCTTTGATTTGTCTTTCTTTGTACTCCCTTCGTATGGTTCTTGGTCCGGATCAAGGGCGTGGGAGGGCTTGCTCCGTTGTGACAGAATTACTGGACTACAGTTGAGGACAATCAAACCCCACCGATTAGTCAGAACCCGTATCCGAATTTACCAAAACTAGTAGGCTATTCTGCACAAGGAGTCAAATTACATCGAAAAATACACCTCCGGGACTTTTCCCACGATATTTTTTGCCCGCCAAATTTTTGGGGGTGCCAAGCGCCAGTCTAATTTAGTCTACTAATTGAGTGCTGCTCCACATTGCACTCTGGGAAACTCAGTGGTGCTGTTTCTGTTTGCATACTGCCCATTCTGCTGCCTTGCCTGCGAGTCCCAGGTGATATGCACTCAAGAAACGATATGACCGGTTGAGTGCGCTCGGATTTACTCATGACATCTGGACCTCTTCTAGATGTGCGCGGCCGGGCTGATCATCAAAAGATAAGCCATAGTATTATATTTCGAATGAAATGAACACTCACGTTTGCATTCTGTAGTGCATTTTTACCTTCTTTGCAACCACCATGGAACCCAGTCAGGGTCCCTTTCCCTTTTAGCCAGCTCCACAAGTCTCGAGCTAAACTCTTCGCCATTCTCAAGTTCGAGCTCTTCATCAAGATCACTGGCAGAGTTTGTTTCATTCTCATAGTCCTTCTTGAAGTCAGGCTTGAGGTCGTTGAAGGTGATGTCAATGCAAGGCTGGTGATCTAATTCCATGTCATACTGATCATCCGAAGTTCCTGCACATTGGTCCATATCATTGCAGTGGTTAGCGTCATGAGATTCATTGGCCCGGTAGCCTGTTGTATGGCCGCGTTGACCCTGAAGGCCAGAGATATTCCTTGGTCTTTTCTTGGGGCGACCTCGTGGCATGGATAGTTAACTTAGCTACTGTTCAAGTGGGCACTGGTTTACTTATTTTCCTTCCCGATCACCGACCCTCAAATTTTTTCCATACCAGAATCATTTCCTACTCAGTGAAAGGAGTCGATTCCACATTTTTCGGGATTTTTAGCGATTTTTTTCATTGACCCACCAAATTTCTGGTGGTGTAACAAACTCATAGGTATACTTGTGACAATTCACTCGTAAGAACACGAAGCCCTGAGTCTTGTAGTGATGTATCCATTGACGGGAGGTACTCTCGACACGTGTGGCCACTCAGAAAAATCAATTAGTAATCTTGCTGACTTTGATTGTCCCCGACTGTACTACTAGGTAACCATTTATTCTCACGCTATGCGTAGATCTGTAAGCCCATTGGCATACACATCACGTGCACTACAGTATATATCTTGCCGCACTGCATAGATGTAGCATAGTCACCCCTTGTCTTCGTACCTCGTAGTCGCCCATAGAGATCGTGGTCCAGTTCTGTTCCGCCAGATCCCTCAGTGTTCCCGCCATTAGCCACGGTGGGCTTCCAAGATCCTCGATATTGATAGTTCAACCTGCTGGTCTACGTCACTCTCCCACCCATTTTATATTTAGAAAGCAGTACCCAGTCCAACGGATTACGCAACCTGTCGGACAATCAAGCTGAAACGTTTCCTCGAGCCCCGACTGAAACTGTCATGTCGAATTTATGAGGCGCTAGCGAATCTATTCGAGGGGCTTAATGAGGACGGTGATTGGTCAGGAAAACCCTTGTACAGCATCTTTCCTGAAATATCCTGCTAACACACCGTCAAGCTCGTAGATGCAGCAGTGGGTGGAGTTGTACTACCTGCGGCCGGGTGAGGAATTCTACCTAATCCCATTCGTCCTTCTCGAGGGCTCGCTACCAGAGTGAGTATACCATACTGTCATCACGTTAGTCACCTCATTCCATGTTACCTGCAGGGAGATCCGATGCCACTGTCAGGCAAGTTCCGGGTCACTGACAGCCTGAAGTCCGCCTCAGATTCATAACGTGTTCTGCGTATTTCGCCTGCAGAAGCTACGTCGGCAGCCGACGTAAAATATGCTACAGTTGCGTCGGTACCAGAGTCGTGGTCAGCCCAGATCACAAGGTCCCCAGCAATTAACCCTGAAGCTGCCACATTATTGTCTTCGTTCTTACAACACGAGCCAGCCGGAGGTGATTTCTGTGACATGAGACCCGTCTTGGAACGACGTAATCCGTCGGACTGGGTCCTGCTCTCCAGGTATAAAGGGGATGGGGGAGCGACGTAGACCAGCAGGTTAAACAGCTACACCTCTTATCCGCTCTCTTCAGCAACTCACTGCTCTCTATTCCTCGCCATGTTCACTCGTATCTTTACTCTCCTTCCTCTTGCTCTTATTGTCTCTGCGGCCCAGCTCAAGGTGCGCGGTGGTTGGGGCAGCAACGGCGGCGACAGCGGCGACAACAACAACTGTGGGAATGGGAGCATGCAATGCTGCGACAGCATGCACAGTGTGAGTCCATGTTTCCTTTTGTGAGGTCTAGCAGAAATCGACCTGTTTTCCATTATTACTCTAGGTGGACGACGCGAAACCCATGCTTGAACAAAAGGGCTTGATTGACTTAGTTACCGACCTTACCGCCTTGATCGGTCAAGGTTGCTCTCCCACCGGAGTCATTAATGGTGGCAACAATTGCAATCAGCAGACCACCTGCTGTGGCAAGTACGACTCTGTATGTATCTTGTTTCCAAGTCTGAGTGGGAGATTACTGAACTCTTATCAGGAGTCTCTCGTTGGTATCAATTGCTCCCCTATCAACATCAACCTCTGAGAGATGGTTGGGTGTGCGCTGGTAGTTGAGATGGGTGGTGTTGTTTCTCTCACTCGGTTAATTACTGGAGAATCGTAGTTTCGTGAGTTTATGGAATGGTTGTTGGTGTCTAAAATTGTGTGTGCTGCGTGAATCGCTGTTGCGATGTTCTAAATGATATCAGGTAATCTCCATCGTGACTATTTTGGTGTCTTCGCATTTGACTAGAGTGTGTGACCCCCCTCCGCTTTGCCGTTTTTGCAGGACAAATAAATCGTACATCTCAATCACCTAGTTTATGGTAATCATCAATTCCTTGGTGTATAATGGTCTCTTTCACGCTGTGACGACCACAAAGTCACTCGCTTCTACCGAGTGACAAGTTGCTGACATTCTGATTGAGTTGCATAAATTCAGTATGGTCCATTCCGACAGTGGGAGGATTGAAGGAGTCTCCAGTCTACATCAGCTGACAACTTTATTGGATCAAAGGGATTCGAGTGCCGTACTGAACGACTCACGGTGACTGGGACGCCACAGCACCAAGACAAGCCAGTGGTCCGAGTTTGGTGCTGTACTAGCATTACCACGGCGTGGCGCATGCGGCATTCGAGTCATTATTTTTACCCCCGTATACCCTGGTGTTGATCACGATCAACGACCACTCACCGCCAGAATCATAGACGTCAAGAAGTTCCTCGTGCGCTTTGCCGTTATGTAAGCCGTAGGGCTTCGATGCTAAAGGAGGTTGGAACAATCGAGAAAATAACGCTAGACCGACAGAGCCAGCGGAAGAGCCGGAACTATCACATGACACGTCGAGGGATCGGGTGGAGAGGGCCACGGTTTGGTCATGGCGAGCCATAAGAGGGCAGCGGTCGACAAGGTCGAGATTGGAGAGGTTGACGAGATGCCTCGGACGAACTGCGGAGTCTAGCGGTGACGTCTGCGGACGAGACCCCCGAGACACACAGCAGACGCTAGCGCACAGCATCGCGTCAGCGGGTCGCTAGAGGGGAAGCAGAGAGCCCAGGAAACGACTGACGACGCTGGAGAATACGGAGACGAGCTGAGTGAAGCTCAAGAGTCGAGGACGTGATAAGGAATGTGAATCAGTGATGCCCTATGGTCGACGACGTACGAAGCTACCCGACAAAATGAAGGTCGAGTGAAGCCCAAAGAGCAAGCCGACGAAGACGAACGCGTAAATACGAAGTGCGCCGCGGAACCACCGAGACGAATAGACGAAACTAATAACAAAGGGAACGCAACTTGAACGACACCGTCAAGAGACCCTGGATACAACAACAGGCGGCGACAAACGTCGTCCAGATGAGCTCACAGAGCTACTCTGCCATCCTGGCATGGAGTATGCGGAGGCAAGATATAGGATCGAAGATCGAAACGGTACGCAGGGGTAGCGAGGGATTGTAACAAGAAACGTTCAGCCAGGGCCATGAATGTCAAGGAATTTCTTTGTCACATAGATACCCAGCCTTGCTGCTGTAAGTAACCGTGGAAGGTTCGACGACAGAAGTAATAGTAGAACGTTCCTGGCACACGTGAAACGCTCCAAGCATATCTTTGTCTGCAGACGAGCCGCCCAAATTTGGTCCTATCAAGTTTTTCCCACCGGTCGTTTGAGATTCAGCCTAACCATGGTATCTTCCGGACCTCCTTTTTTTTAAAAAAAGGTGGGCGTAGTTACTAGTAGTTCTCGTGTGTTAAACTGTGTTGCTCACCTACAATCTGGATTCGTTGGGAACGGGCCGGTGTTGTGATGGATGTGACCCTTTCTGTACTTCCTGTTACAGTACACGGATCCAGATACTTCTTGAGTGTGATCCGATGCTCCTGGGGACGATCACTACGACGTTGATAGGCGCCTGATCCGTGATGTAATGTAATGTTCGCGGAGTCGACTTGACTCAGAAATGCCAACTGCGAACCTTGCTCGGCTCTTTGAATTCCGGCAAAACCCAATGAATCGGTTCCCACGGAACAATGGAAGAAACCTTGTCAAACAAGGTAATATAGCGAGGTTCAACTTCTTGACTACATCCCGAGATATGTAGAAACTCCGGGGCTATACCTCCTCAAAGCTGCGGCAGTGTTCCTCCTCCGTCCGCTGGAGTCCAAGGTCATGCACGACCATTAATGCCGTGGCCTATGCCGAACGTAGCACCAACACTATTTTCTATTCACCTGACAGGGTGATTGTCGCTGGACGTGGGTCAAACGAGTGTTCAAGCCAAATATTTGGCGGGTCTGTCTCCTACCAGCTCGCTGTGTGGACCGGGAATGCGTATATTCTCAACAGTGACGTGACCGTATCAGTGGTGGCCCAATATAAGCTTTGACAGTCCGTCCACCCGATCAACCCCGAATTCCCGTCTTCATCCACGATGGCTGACGTCCTCGTTTCTGTTTTTCCTTCTGTCCCCCCCTTACTCACCTCGTGGATTCCGGGCCAGACACCAATGTCTACATGGCCCGCGGTTTCGACAGCAATCCTGTCCTACTTGACGGTCGTTCTCGGCTTGCAGGCATTCATGAAGGACCGGTCTGCACTCAAGCTGAGGATCCTTTTTCGCGTGCACAACGCGTTTCTTTCGCTTTCAAGTCTATTGTTACTTGCGTTGACGATGGAGGAGGTCGTAAAGCTATGGTACACCGTCGGTGCCTATGACGCACTTTGTGCGAGAACGTCATGGACAAGGGTGCTGGTGAACTCCCATTTGAGCGCGAGAGGACTTGGCCTGACGCAGACGGTTTCAGAGACTCGAGTTTTATTACATGGTTAATTATTACTTCAAGTACATCGAATTCTTGGACACGGTGTTTTTGGTGCTCAAGAAACGTCCCCTGTGCAAGTCGTTTTCATTGCTGTCCGCGTCACTGGAACGAGGTTGACCGGGACTCCATATACTAGCGTTCTTACACGTTTTTCATCACTCGACGACGGCACTTTTGACGTTTGTTCAGCTCGGAGCCGAACTTAGTGGGGTGACGGACGTATAAATCGGGATCTCCCTTTTCTGCTAACGTTTTTTGTCCAGGCGTGGTCTCCCATTTGCCTCAACTTGGGAGTGCACGTCGCGATGTGTAAGCCCCATATATGTGTTATGGCGTGGAGCCCTCACGCATTTGGCATGCAGATTATTACTACTTTGCAGCTGCAGGTGGCGCCAAGCCTTGGGTATGTTCGTCACGTTTCATTTCGACGCGCATCTAGACTCCCATGGTTACAGTGGAAGAAGCATCTTACGACGGTACAGATAATGCAGTTCGTCATCGACATCTTCCTGTTCTATTTTGGGGGTGAGTCAAATGAACGGCGTCACGCGACACCGGGTCTTTATAAAAAGCTGGACTCACCTCGCTCTCTTCTTTCCATACAGTGTACCAACATTTCGCGTTCACATACTGGTCGCACTTGCCGCACATTGGCAACTGTGCTGGTGACCTGAAAACGGCGATTTTTGGTGGTGTTCTGATCACAAGTTTTCTGGGACTCTTTGCTAATTTTTACGTAAAAACGTACACAAAGACCGATAGGGACGGGATCGTGGATGGCAAGGACGCGCGGATCGATAACCCCGGGTCATCATGATGCGGGCCGTTTTGGAGCGAATGGATCATAGAATTAGGATGGAAGGGTCGAACTGTGTTCGAGAGTGGTTGTCAAGTGCCTGGCTACACGCATTTCGTACCTGCAGTTGCAGTTGATAGGAAGGATCCCGATAGACCGTAGAGAACCCGCTACCTTTGCATGGCAGTAGGGCTAGTTATGGAGGAGTCCTAGACGGACGAACGCGGAGCGCGTGACCGTGTTTTGATAACGGGAACAGCGAGTTCAGTGAAAAGGAAGGTGAATTGGAACTTTGGTCTGGGGTGCGCGTGTTCAGCCCTGACCGCTCTCGGCATATCTATTCGCACGTCGAACAAGAACATGCGCCATATTACTTATGATGAGATCCTGCAGGACGACGGAAGAGAGTCGACTGCTAAAGTAACCATAGTCCCGAGTTTGCTGGCGTCTAGATCAAGGTCAAGATCAACGCGGCCTCGTGAAAACGGGAACAACGGGAACGTAACGTGTTTCCATGGCTAGGTCCTTTTCGAGCGAGTGAACTGCTAACAACCCGGTCCGCGTTCTAGAATGCAACGGCAGACTAGTCCGCTGATCGAGCTGCATGCTACATCAGAGTCCAGGCGTCGCTGGTAGATCAGGACATACGTCAGGGATTGAGTCGGAGTCTGAAATGACGGGAAAAGCCCCTTTGTTGGCTCGTGTTTGTCGGTAAAGAGAGCAAGAGAAAGAGGCCAGTGAACGAGAGCAGGTGACTTTGCAAGGGAACGTCCAACTTGTCTTTTTACCCTTCTCTCTTTTTGGTCTGCTCGTCGTCGGGCCCGTCGAGCTCAAGGGTTCCCGGGAAAGTGCCCAGTGCAGCGAGGCCGACCACCGAGTGACTTGTCCTCCCGGTAGCAACAGCGGCGGCAACAAGAAAAACAATCTGCGCTCATAATCGACACCCTCGGCGACGACTGGGACACGGAGACGACCAGTCGGCTGTTTTCTTCGGCGTATCTCGCGGGTGTGATGAACAGCGATGCGACAGAAGCCGCCCTTGGTCTACTCGGACTCTCTCCCTTGAACGCCCCCCAGTCCCACCCGCAACCGCAACCCCACCCTCATCACCACGTTGCCCATCCACATAGACCGTCCCTCACCTCGAGCAGCGTCGGTATTGCCCTCGATCGAACAAGCGCTACCCCCGTCGTCCAGTCCCCACTTCCCCCTCCACTCGTCCCGCTCAAACGGAAACAGCCATCACCTGCGCTCTCATCACCAACCGCGACGCCACTCACCCCAACCTTTTCGAGAGACGGGCCATCCACCAAGTCACGACAGTCTCCCCATCCTCTCGCAGCCTCGACCTCACCCATCAATCCCAACCCTCCACTCCCAAGTGTGTCCACGAAATCCTTGACGGCACCCTCGCAACGGTGCTCCCAACAACGTCCATTCTCTCCCATTCCCTCCGGTTCCGTCCCGCCTCAAACACCTCCAGCTCCACAGCCTCCTCTTGCATCACCTTCTACGTCCCAACATCCGCTCTCTCTCTCTGACGTGCCACCCCCACCAGACGCGGATGCCATCTCGTGCATCTGTGGGTTCACTTATGATGATGGGTTTTCGATCGCGTGCGACGACTGTTCGCGGTGGTGTCATGCGGCCTGTTTCGGCATCGTCCAAGGAGGCGTGCCCGAATTCTGGAAGTGTTGGGTATGTGATCCCGCTCTGGAGTTCGATAAAGAGCGAGCAGTCAAGACCCAAAAAGGGAGGCTCAAGGCTATGCGGATGAAGGCTTCACATGGAGCGAACGGGGTACCTGGGCCGCCGACGGGTATCAATGGAATCGGCGCGAGTTCGGCGGTAGACGAGGGATGCGGTGGTGTCGGGAAGCCGGCGTCGAGGAGGAGGATGAGCCCAGGTGCAGAACGAAAATCGAGGAGGGGCACTGCTGTTGCTGCTGCCATCGAGGGCTCCGGTTCGTCGAGGAAGAAGAGACGTGCGTCGATGCTTTCCCCTACCAACCCCTCATCCCCGTCTATCCTGTCCACAAACCAAACCTTAACGCAGCCGCATGCTGGCAGCTCGTGCATATCACATCCTAACGGTAACGGCCCAGCCGTCTCCATCAGCCTACCTCCAACGCCGATTACATTTCCTCCTGACATCTATCCAAATCCTGCCGTCTACGCCCAATTACTCCGCGTTGCAAAGGGGTGGAGAGGTGTCACTGCGCTCAATCCCCCATCGCCGCTCATACACTGGCCACCGAAGACCTATACTGAGGGGGGATACACAAGAGTGGAATCACAAGGGTGAATTGTTATTTTTTATATTGTTCCTGCCACTCTTTCACTTCGATGGGTGTCGCATATAGGCGACGTTGTCTTTCATTGCTTGTATCCATGTATCCGTTTGCTAATGATAGTGCAGGTACCAGGATTGTTACGGTTATTCCATGTCTCCGCTTGACAACACAACACCAGTGATAATGGACGAAAATCCCAGGGATGTATTCGTTCCCCGGACGGTGCTACGGAATGACCCATCCACGTCTTGCAACCAACAACATTCGGGTTTGAATACCCAGTATCCACCACCTCCAACATGTACGCCCGCGCATCTTCGTCCTCCATCTCCTAGATTACATGTCGCTTCGGATCCTTCACCTTTCTCTCATACCTCTATTTATCCGTCACCACCTATATCCAATTACACGTCCACCCCTGTACCTGGTTCATCGTACGCCAAATCCCCTCTTACACCGTCCACAAACACCATGTCGTCCTACAATCTAAACAATACGATTCCGGCGACAACCCTTCTAGCCCCCTACACGGCCGCGATTGTTCCCTCTGCTGCGTATCTGGCCGATCCGCTGAACGGGTACGCGCATCTTGGTTTGGGAAAACCTCAGGTGAGGCTCGTTGGAGGTGGATGGGAGGTTGGGCTGGATGCACGAGGTGTCGGAGGTGTCCCTGGCCTCCCTGATGCCGGTGAGAAAGGAAATGGGCCAGTCAAAGAGGATGCTGCAGATGGCAAAGCAAGATGGACAAGGTGTGGCTGTTGGCCAAATGCGGTGGTACGGCCGGTCATTTGCAGCGGAAAGAAGAGAGGGAAGAGTAAGAAAGGGAAGGCGATGCGACACAGAGCCGAGTGTACGACGGTGGTTTCTGACGGTAGTGCCATTTCTGGGGCTGGTGGTCCATCACCGACAGTGAACGGTATGTCCGTCCCTCCCCCATCACCGCGGACGCAAGGGCAACAGACGGATGATTCGTCCGACCAAGATGATGTGCCCTCGACATCTGACTCTGATACGGACCCGACAAGTCTTTCTTTTGCTCTGTTTGCGTTGCGAGACTTGAGGGCGGACGAAGAAATTGTCTTGGGCTGGGAATGGGACGATGGACATGCAGTGCATATGTTACCTGCATTGATGGAAAGTCCTGGGTTGTTTGCGTGAGTCTCTTGACCTTCTGCCTACCCTCGTTTATTCGTCGTTCACGTTTTGGTTACTGACTTGTATCCCCTTTCATATATACCGCCGTCTTATGCGACGTACGGATGTAGCCCAGCCCACCTCCATCACCTTCGTGCTCAATTTACGTCGATTCTTCACGCTCTGAGCAGTACGTTCACAACGTGTGCCTGTGGTTCCTCGACGCGAGACTGTGCTGTCCGTCTAATGGAACGCGTTGTCGAGGGGCGATGGCCATGGCCCGGTGGGGAGATGATGCACGAGGGATCTGAGGGTGACTCGTCAGATGTCAATGTTGCGAGCGAGGAGTGGGGCGACGGCGAGGGGGAAATTGACGTGGAGGGAGATGGCAACCCAGATCCGCGTCGGAATTGGGGTTTAGGCGTGAACGTAGACGTGGATATTGAGATGGACGCATCGAACCAAGTCCACGGGCGGAGTCGACGGGTCAAGAAGCGCAAGGTGCGGAAGAAGAGCCGAGCGGAGGATCCGACGCTTGTGAATGGAGGCAAGGATCCAGACGATGTCGCGTCATCGTCGACGCTGAAACTGAAGACGAAGAAAGCCATCGATCTAGGTCCATTAGTGGGTGTCAAACGGGGGTTTAGGACGCGAGAGAAGACACCGATGAATGGGGGGTGGGGTGGAGTGGAGATTGTGCCGTCGAGTCTTGAGGCATTTCCGGAAGTCAGCGCGGAGGATCTGCACGTGGGTTGTAAGGGAAAAGGGAAGGCGCAAGTGGCTGACGGTGAGTAGTTCCTTGAGGCTGTCATTTTCTTCTGGTAGCATTCTCGTTCTTGTTCTTGGTTGACCGTTGCCGGGAGTCAGATTTCTAACATTTCTGATTTTGGACGTCAGACAAAAACGATACCCATGTCGACCCTTCACTGGCTACGTTGCCTCCACGGATGCGCAAGACCTGGTCTCCGGCCGGTCAATCGGAGCCATCGCAAGAAAGCGTACCACGAGATTCACCACGTACCGAGAGTCGGAGAGCACACGAAAGATGGAGAAGCCCGTTTGAAATGAATGCCGAGAGTCCGTTATCCGTTTCTGGTGCCACGGAGGGATGCAGCGGCAGTAGCAAGACTGGTGGTCGCAAACAAGGCTTGGCAAGTGTGAATGAAGATGGGGAAGAGGGTGCAGATGGGCAGGAGACAGAGTTTGACACGGAAACGGAAACTGATGGGCTGGACGGTAAGTGTATTTTGTGTTGCATGGCATTTTCGTCGTTTTTTTAGCTTATTCTCCATAGATACACGGCAGATGCCACCCCCGCCGATGCCTGCCTGCCTCGATCCGACCACTGTCTCGTCTCTAGCTCATACTCACGTGAGGAGCGCGTCACCTCGCAGTTCCATGCAGCGGGATAAGGACGGTGTTTCTGCGACGTGGATACCACCACAAGCACTGACATCGACATCATGTTCGCGGTCGGGCCAATCCCCCGGTCAAGGCACTTTCTCTGCTACCCTGGCCTCTCCCATCGGACGTTCACCTCTAGCATCGCAAGCCAATTATGGCACCCCGTTCCTCCCGGCGTCGTTCCCACTGGCAATGCAAGGGCAAACGCAGCCACATCCCTTACCCCTTGTTCCCAGCGTGTCGCCTTCTGCCACGTTCTCGAAGCTCTCCTTGCATTCGCCAGATGCATCATCCTCACCGCATCTATCCGTATTGTGCAGCCCCAATGAAACCACATTATCGCCCTCTGCATCTGTCCCGACGCAGCGCATGTCAGACGATCGAGCCGCTTCACCTCATAGACCGTCCAAACCCCTACATGTCCATGCCCAGAATGAATTACCTTCACTGCCCGTCTCTCTACCCGCTCCCATGGTTACCTCTCCTGATGGCACGCGCGATACGCCCGCCGAGGCACAGTATCAACAATCGTATAGGTCTTCCCCTGAGTCGCCACATGAGATAAAACCTCCATCGGATGCGGAGAAGAGGCGCTCTACCAATGGCGAAACGTATCGCGTCCGGTTCGCATCGCCAGAGATATTGAGCGGGATGCCCCGGTTGAAAGGAAGAGCCACTTTGGACAGCTCAGAACGCGTTGACGTGTATGATGACGTCTCAGCTAATACCGACGCGAGTGGGGTCTTGAAGAAACAAGAAGTTTCTTCACCGGATCGCGACGCCATGGAGGTTGAAGTGGACGTCGTCGGAGACAACGAGATGGAAGATGGCAGTGGCCTATCGCATGTGTCGACGTCTGGGAGCGAGATGAATCACGTCCCAAAGGACGAATACTCACCACTACGTGTCCCCCGTTCTCCCAGCCGCCAAGCCACGCCAGATTCCCGACCCCACGACCCCCTCTCCGTGGACGACGGAACTGCGTCGAGGATTAACTCGTCACCAACGGCGTCCGATGTCAATGAGACGACGTTGCAAGGTGAACCGATGGTTGTCGATCCTGGGCCCACGCAGCCAGCACGAGAGCCATCACCCCCGCCACCGCCTAAAGTCAAAATGTCGCTCAAGGACTTTGCGCTACGCAAGAAGAAGCAACGGGAGGAAGAAATGGCGGCAAAGGCGCTTGGTTCGCCTGCGACACCTGATGGTCCTGCATTGCCACCTAGTCCTAGTGTCGACGTTAAACGTGATCTTGCCAGCGAGCGCGCCATTACTGTACAGGCTGCGAGCTCTAGTGAGGTCGTCAACGAACAGGACGTGAAGATGAATGACGTGACCAAGGAGGATGCTTTGGAGACATCCAGGGTCGAGCATGGGCGCGATGCCGTGCGCGATCCTCGGCGTACCGAGGAGAAAGCCACGGTGGAAGAGAACAAGTCATCTGCAGAGGCACAGGCACCATCCATAAGCGTAACGATCAAGGCTCCAGACACCCTGCAAACATCCCCTCAACAACCCGCACAGTTGTCGGCAATCTTGTCACGTGTTTTAGGCGAGAGGAACAACACGGATCAAAAGCAGACGCAAATCCGCGCAATACCTCCGACGACGCTCGCTACCAAAGTGGAGATAATGGACGCGGTGGTACCAAGCGGACTTGTCAGCGCCAACGATCCTACGCCTGATGTTGTGAGCTTTGCTCCTGAGCCTCCGCCGCCACCATTGACGACCAAGCAGACGAGCGAAACGACAACGACAGACCGCACCGTTCCCATAGGCTCTATACCTAAATCGGTTCCACCTTCAATTCCTGCTTCTACGTCAACACCTACCTCCATGTCGACATCGACATCTACCTCTGCAGTCAACTCCCGTTCGAATTCGGTTGGCATCCCTAGTTCTATTCCGAATTCGAATTCATTGCCGCATGCACATGTCCGCTCACCATCGTCAAGCATTCCATCTTCCCGTCGCCCCTCACACGAAGATGGCGAAATCACCAACTCCACTCCACCAAAACCTTACTTGCCGCATTCACATACACCACCTACACAGCCGCGTTCCTTCCATACCGTCCACCCACCGTCACCAAGTTTTGGGCCTACCTCATCTTCGGCAGCACCTGTCCCCCGACGGCCCGCTCCTCCACTTTCTCGTTCTCCGTTGTCAAATAATGCCGGTCCTCCACCGACGCCGATATCTTCTCGACCGCTTCCAAGCGGGCCCCGTGCTCTACGGGGGAGTATGACCCAGCCGACGCATCCGTACGCACCCCCCCCTCGACCGCCGTACACGAGTTCTCAATACATCCCACGCGGACCGTCCGCCGACCGAGACCGGATGGATTGGGAGCGTGGTGATCGACAATGGGCTGCACAAGCAAGGTCGCGGGGTCGAGCTGGGAGTAATGGATGGGGAAGATGAAGTCTATTTCCTTTTTTTTTTTATTCCTGTTTACTATGATACGACATCACGCGCCTATTCCTCGACTTTTTTTCCTTTTTGTTATCGTCCGTGTATTTCTTTCTCTTGGATTTCTTTCTGCTGATCATTATTGCTTTCATCCGTCTTCTTTGCGGATTCCTCTTTGTCTTCGTTTGAAGTGTGATTATTGCACTAGGTTAAGAGAGAATGTAAACGTTTCGATCGATCCCAAACGTCGGTGTGATTCCTGGGACGAGATTACCCAACCAGTAATGATTTAATAGAGGAAGAAAGGTACAAGTGTAGCGGGGACTTGGGGGTGGGCGTCGTCGTCGCACTTTGGAGGCCATTATGAACCCTCGACGGTATAGAGTTTTACGAGCAGCGGGACATGAGCTGGCAAGTTGCACGATGTGAAGAATTAGGTAATTGACATGTCTTGGGAATATGACGTTATCCAGGGGGCGGACGTTTCCGAAGGCGGCCACCACGAGCAGCTCGTCCGCGTCGTCGCCGTCACCTTGTCTTTGTTCATCTTCACCATGTTGTCCATCGCTAAAACTACGTTGAGACCAGTTGCCATGCGTGCATTTGCCAGGCCAGGCAGCGTCGCCTCCATGCACACGCTCCCAGACCTGCCCTACGACTACAATGTGCGTCCTCCACCCAGGCTGAACACGGGCGCGCCACTGAGGCACACATGCCCGCGGGTTCGTCACAGGCGCTGGAACCCAACATCTCGGAGCAGATCATGAAGCTGCACCACACGCGGCATCACCAGGCCTACGTGAATGGTCTCAACGCCGCCGAAAAGGCGTATGCCGAGGCTACGTCGACCCTCGCCAAAATTGCGTTGCAGCCTGCGCTCAAGTTTAACGGTGGCGGTAGGTGGTCTTTGCACGCCTCGTCTTGGTCTCCCTTTGGGTTGACACCACGGGTTAATGAACAGGACACATCAACCATTCGCTGTTTTGGACCAACTTGTCCCCTGCGAACAAGGATGGGGGTAAGCTCGCGGACGGACCTTTGAAGCAGGCGTTGGAGCGCGACTTTGGCTCCGTAGAGGCGTTTAAGGCAAAGTTTAATGCGACGACGGCCGGTATCCAGGGTAGCGGGTGGGGTTGGCTCGTAAGTGCAGTGTTTGCATGTGGTATGCGTTGATGTGCGGTGTCGTAGGGGTATAGTCCGACGACCAAGAAGCTCGAGATCGTCACGACTGCGAACCAGGACCCGTTGATCTGTATGTTGGACCGTCCAGGGGGAGGGATGTAGAACTCATGGGTCTCTTTTTAGCGCACGTACCCATCATTGGGGTGGATGTTTGGGAGCATGTGCGTATTGGATACCGCTGTTGTGTTGTATTGTTTACTTATGTTGGTTCACAGGCGTTTTACCTCCAGGTAGGTTTCATGGGCCCACGGCGAGCCGATCTGATCGTTGTCTTTTTTTGCAAGTATTACAATGTCAAGGCTGATGTGAGTTTCCCTGCTGTACGGCATCCGACTGCGCTCACTCACGTACCTACAGTACCTCAGTGCGATCTGGAATGTCATCAACTTCAAGGAAGCAGAGAAGAGGTTCTTGGATGCAACGAAATAGATGCTTTAAATCGTGACCCCGTTGTCCGATCAATGCAATCCATTAGTAACCGTGTTTGTTTACCACCCCTCAGTGTGGATGCCTGAGATTTCGCACTGTGAATTTCCAGTGAGAAGCGCCTGGCAGGGTCTGTCCCTGTGTCCCCGGCACCTTCGAGCGTGATGGGCGATGCTCTACTGGCTTACAAACTTGCATGAAAGTGGAGAGGAAAGTGACCCGAGCAGCCGACTGCGGGCGATTATTTCTGTGTGGGGGAGGAATTGGAAGCTGCGCTCAAGGCCATCGGAGATCACCATGACCCTCTTGGGGATACCTTGCTGAGAACCAGACCCACAATACCCTAGCAAGGTACGTTCCGATTGTCTCGCTCACAAACGAGCTTGCAGAGCGCCTTGCTGTGTGACGTATGGTAACCAGAATGTCCCGGAATTCTAAACTCGACAAGTTTGTCCTCTGCCAACATTCTTCGCCGCAGGCGGCGTCTCCTGTCGGTGTGCTATCAAGCCCGACAGGGACAATCTGGTCCCTGCGATCTAAGATTCGGTTAAATCGTAATCATATGGACTCTCGTCGGACTCGACTGATTGGTAGCCGTGACCAAACCATGCCAACAGGTACGCCGCTATGCATCGTTCAGCTGTGTAAAAACATGTGGCATCATGACCGCGAGCCCATACTGATTTTACGCATTCACCCCGGAAGCGAGGAAGAAACGGAGGGTATGCATGTTGTCATCATCTCGTCACGACTACGTCCCACGAAGCACAGGAGCACAAGGGCGCAACAAGACGGCAGCCTCCCGGTTGGCAAAAGACGTCCGTGCAGTTCCGTCTGGTTCAGAGTTGCCGGGTTGGGCAACTCGATTGAGCGGGTACGGTAAATGAAACGACGGTCCTATCGGCGAATAATATAACAGGATTGTGATAGATAATATGACCCCTTGTGTTTTCGTTGCTGACCAAGGAAGTTCCCTTGCCTGGTCTCGCGTCACTCTGCGCACCGTATCGCCCCCGGTCGCTTAACGTGACGGAGTTTGGGAAAGACGAGATTGTTAACCGGACGCACGCCGCCGGGATCCCCCACCCGCCTAGTGTTGTGTGATCACTATGGTGACACTAACCTTGTTATAGGCACTATTGTGACCCACGATGGGTGCCTTTTGAGACAGTCCGGTCCGTAGGCACCAGGTCTCACTTGATCGTCTATCAGCCCTTTCGGACATTGACACAGGTTAACACGCAGGTTCCGTAATGTTGGTGTGTCATTCTTGCTTTCCCTATCTGTCAACGTGCACCTCGGACACCCCGACGGCACTACCCACGTATGTTATCGATGTTCAGCGGTCGTTAGATATGACATCTCGACTCCCATATGATCTCATGGACCGCGATCAAAAGATGCACGCTGAGTTCTATGAGGTGGCGTAGTCATGCAACTTGTTGCCATCAACCGTGATGGCCAGGACTTGCGCTTCCGACAACAAGCTTGAAAGGGATTAATGACCGTGGATGTTACATTCATTCCAGAGTCTCGACCTCGATAAGTTCGAGATCTCCGTTGATCGTAGCTCGCACAGGTGGATCACCCACTGAAAGAGTGGAGAAAGCATCTGCGCGCAGAGAGGAGTAGATCGGAAGGGACATTGACGTGTATGCCACGCTGACGCATGTAGCATCCTCATCCATGCGAACGGGAATTCTAGCTTGGGGATCACTCGTTCGGTTTCAAGGCAGATCAGCAACATATACATGCGCTTCGTGTTGACTGCGGATGATGCTTACGATGGCCGTAGAGTGTTGTGCGACTTCGAGGCTGAATTTCCGTTGGCAATCGGTGTCAGGGCGGATGGCAGAGATTTGTCATTGAAATGCGTTTCATGAAAACTGATTTTTAGTTCCTTTTTTATTCCTCCGCTTCGACATCACGCTCGTTGACATTTAATTCAAATAGATTGAGGAAAGCGGGTAAAAGGTTCAAGTCTCGACCGCTGGACATAGCTTGAGAATGGTCGCTATAAAAATATACCAAGTGACTATGCCTCAACGGGGATGACCAGACTCCCATGAAGATCAGTCCGAGGCGCCTGGAAAGCGAGATACTCGGAGTGCACGGTCCGAAATTCCTCTACATGCCGAATATGTGCAGCGTCAGAGTCGTCGGGCGTCCATTTACCCGGGTGGCATGCTGATTGTATGGGAGCAAAGCCACTGGAAATCGCGCTGAGAGGGATGACCTAGTATAGTGGAGGAGACGGGTGTTTTGGTGTCCCGGATCCGAAGACGGTCGGAAAACAGCATCACACCTTGGTGTCCGAATGTGTCGCAAATTTTTGATGGTGGCGACATGTATCCGTACTGGACTTGGTGGGCTGCTGAGGCAGTCCGATCTATACTAGGGGAACTCGATCGGCTAAGAGCCGTGTTCCTGTGCGGTGACTCAACGACAAAGAGATCAGAACGACCCACGAAGATATCTAGTTCAGAGTCATGAATGGCAAGACGGACACTGGAGACTACATCAGACTCTCTGATGTTACGGCGACGTATCTCACGTTGATCGTCCTTAGTAAACCTCCGGCAGGTTCGCAAGCGGTACTTGGGGCTGTAATCTCGATGATGTGCGCACCATGGTCCATTTTATGCGGCGGCTAGCTCGTGAGATGGCGTAAGGTGAATAGAGACCGGCCGCCACAGGTCCCGGCATGCAAGGGCTAGTGGCTCAACCATCGCGAGCCAGAGACACATAAGTGTCCAAGGTCCCTCATTAGGGGGTCAGTTACGTCTGGCGGTGGCTCGGTGAGGAAAGGGGACTGAACGTATAGCCTACATATATCCCAGGACAATCTGAGCAAGTGTTGTGCTTAGTGACCATAACAGCGCAACAGCACAACATGTGTGAACGTGTTAGAGAACAAGATTTCGGCACCAAGACAGCCTCGGATGCTGTTAGTTTGAGAGCATTCCGAGTAGTACTTGACACCAACGACCCGCTAAGCCCGACCGACCTACCAGAGTGGAACATATTTGGGCTGTCGCCACTGTCGAACAATAAAAGAAAAAACGTCATACGATACTAGGACCAAGAGGAAAAGCCAAAGTTAGCCACAAAGACACGCTAGATTATTGCTTTCCTTGATGTTAGACGAAACAAAACCTTGTTCATGCAATACAGTAATCGAAACGAAGGTCACCCGGATTGATATAATCATTCTCGCAGAGACCCTGGAAATTGAATGGCCTATATTATGCGGAATAGACTTGGTCAGCATGGCGTGACATTACCCGAGTCATCGGACGCGCTGCGCAATGGCGGGCATCAAGCGAAGACAAGCAAAAAGATCAACACACCACACGAACGAAACACGGGTCCCTGAGCGGTCGCTCATGATCCCGGCTATATGTCCTTGGGCAGAAGTTCCGACGTCCCACAAGCGGTATAACGTTGAGCCTTGTCGTCACATTGTTCGATGCTCGTTCGGATGAGTAAAGCAAGCACATCGCAACGACACATCGCTGCACAAAGGAAGACGCTGATCCACAGCATCAGAGTGTGAATATGCCATACAGAAAGTCGAACTCGTGGTCGAAAATTTTGCGCATTGCCGACGCGTACGTGGGCTGTTTGACAAAAAAACCTTCCTTCCCTTTCATGAGTCGAGTTCTCGTGCTACTACTTCTCGAATCTCCGCGACCTCCAAGCGGGCGAACACATCGGATGGTGACATGATACTTCGTAGCGGACGTCATTTTTCAACGAACGTTTGTGGAATCTTGGTGGTCATATGATAGGGAAAAAAGAAACATAAATGTCATGTGAGGTGGCAGTGGAATGAGATAATAGCTGTCCCTGTCATCGTGGCATATTCCAGCCTGCCACAGTATATGCATGCCATTCATAAACACGTTACATTGCAGCAGCCTCGTGCACCTGCGTTGCCGTACGCGGTTGCGGAGTCCCAAGATGGTCCTGTCACCATCAGACCCGTAGTAGCCACTGCGTATCATCCAACTTCTGAGACGTCCACCTCTCTCCATTCGGCCGAATCTTGATCACTAAAACAACCTGGATCTTTAGAATGTTCTCAGGCCATGTCTCTGACGAACACCTCGGAAGAATCGCAAGGTCAGGAACGAATCGCTGTACAGATTGAGAGAATCCTGAAGGCCAATCCGGTCGATTCCATCATTGGTCATTGACGAGATCATGCCATCTTGATCACAGCATGGCTCTGCGCAGCTGCCAGCACAGCGCCCATCGCATGGGACACCGATGGCACATTCGGGATGGTAGTGTGTTGTCATCGGCTCTTTTTACATTCAAGGTTAAAGTTTCAGGCTGAGAATACATATCGCACTGGATCTAACCAGGTCAGAGCAAATGAAGCGTGGTCAGCACCTTTGACAATCTTATCTGCAAGGCATATTCGGGTGCTTGGCGAACTACCGAGATGCAAACAACGCGGTGTCCTTGGGGTCTTCTTCACGTGTAATGTGTCGTGATAGACTCAGGGTTCTATGTAGCGACCAGGTCGGTGCCAGTGGGCGTTGTCTACTTGATTTTAATTTGTGGCTTTTTTATGCTAGCCTTCGTTTGGAAGGTCCAGTGTTCGGATATCACTGATACCACGTCCTCCCAGCCCGATTTCGCATAAGAAGGGCCCGATCCGGGATGCATTCTCCTCTCCCCAGGGCAACACTTCCAACCTCCCTCAGCGAGTCTGAGTTGTACAATTTTCCCTCTTCCGCTGTTCTTTAATTCGTCACGGTAATGATCTTCGATACTCTCCCGTCTCAATTCTGTCTTCAAGATCTTTCTGCCATTACTGGCCGTGTATGTGAACTAAGAGTGAACCTTCACCAAGCAGAGGCCGACCGCGCTGCTCGTGCTTGGTTCAATAGGTGCGTTATTCCTTGCTCTTGGATAGTAGGACTCTGTTGACGCTGATGTGCAGCATAAATGTGTACGACGACCGGAAACGATCCAAGTTCATAAACTACGGAAATTTCGACCTGTTTGCTGCCCTCACCTACCCTGATGCTGATTTAGAGCATCTCACGACTGGTCTCATGTTTTTCTTCTGGGCCTTCTCTGTATGTCTATCAAGTCGCTACTTGTCATGTTTCGTACTAATGGGTCTGATTTAGGCTGATGATATGGCAGATGAAAGTGACATTCGGTACAAGCCCGATGCTGTCCAGGCCTGGCATCATATATCCAGGAACATTTTCAGTAATCCAGACAGTCCTCGGCCAGAGGATCCATACGCCGCCATGTTATATGAGTGGGTATTTTCACGCCGTCGTGGTCCCATGACGTAACTTACAGGATGCTTGCTATCAGTGTTCTTGCCCGCTTTCGCGAAACTGCTACCCTAGGCGCCTACAATCGGTACCCAGTTATCTCCGGTAGTGGTTCGCAGCTTCTAAATCCATCACACAGCTTTTTCCGTGGCTTCGAAGCCTGGAGTAATTCACACGTCACACAGTCGCGGAATCGGTCTGAAGACCGCATCCCATCTATCGATGAATTCATTCTCATGCGACGTTCTACCATCGGGGTTGGCTTGGTCGAAGGTTCGTGCATTTCCCACAATCGCTGGCAAACTGTGGATTGACGTGGCTTCTATAGCGACGATTGAATACTCGCTAGACCTAGACCTCCCAGACGAAGTTTTCGAGAACCCTATCATTCAAGGAATGTCCGACGCAACTAATGATCTTATGACGTGGCCTAATGTTAGTGCACTTTCTCCGTCTGATGTGGTCGTCGCTGATTCGCTTCTGATCAGGATCTTTGCTCCTTTAATGTGAGGTCGTTCAGGGGTCACACCTGATTCACGTACTGACGTACGTTCTATTCTCACAGAAAGAACAATCCGACGGTGATTACCAAAACCTAGTGTTTTGCATCATGAATGAGCGCAATGTTGGACTGCAAGCTGGCATTGACATCTTGACGGAGATGCTGTCACAGCGCGTTGATGACTATATTGCGCTGAAGGACCAGCTACCGTCGTTCGGCCCTGATGTGGACCAAGAGCTGTCAAGGTACTTGCACGCGCTTGAGAATTTTGTTCAAGGGACGGTGTTGTGGTACTACCTGAGTCCAAGTAGGTGTTCTGACAGTCTCACATTTCGTTTACGACGTTGACATTTTACACTCACGCAAGGGTACTTCCGCGGTGTTGATGTCACCAACCGAGAAAATCTGGTCGTACCTTTGTTCAAACCTGGGGCCTTCTGATGTCGAGAGCTCGCTAGGTTATATGTTTAATTCACACACCACCCCTTCCCCTCTTTCTTGTATATTTTGTACCTTACACCCACGTCTAACCACAATCATTACTATTATTACCGCTATGTTGCTGTTTGTTGTAATAGGCGAGTCTGCGCATTAGGCGTTGCATCTGTAATACATGACATTTTCATTAGAGTCTTTGATGGATGAGCCGCTCTCCCATGCACCCGCTGACGCGATGTGGGATAAGCGGAGGAAGAGGTTGCCAGTTGCTCCGACATCCGAAACACAAGACCCTCTTCTGCTTTGTCCTCATTCCGATTCCGCGAGAATCCCGTCGGCTTGGCGATGAGAGAGTATCGTCAGAGTAAGAACGCCACTGTGCAAGGCATTGATCGATCTCATTCTCTACTCAAGTCCTTTGTGCACACTCTGCGTCACGTCTTCCGGGGTTGTCTGATGGGGAAAACTTTTGATCCGACATATGTCTTGGTGTTTGGGGTCCTTACCCGCTGTGGTTGAGTGATCAACATAAACAAACACACTAGGTTATCTGACACCCTTTCATCTTCGCTAGGTTCATGTACTTTTTTTTTCCCGAGTATTTCCGTTGGTTTGAATTGGCGGCTGTGTGTGGGGTACGAGAGCGCCTGGGACCGCGGACGTGGGGATGGTTCTGTTTCACCCCATGATAGTATGGTGCCAACACATCCTGGTCCCAACGCAGAGGGTCATGTGTGTTCGAATCGCCGTAAGCGATACCTCCAACGAACATCTTAATTTGTACGCTTTATTTATACCTGATATGACAGGTACTGCAGACCCGTCGCAGTTCCCTCCTTCCAACGTGATCTCTGTCGTCGAGCTGCGACACGTGTGGGTCGCCTTCTCTTCACTTCCGCGTCGGTGATCCGCATCCGCAACGTGGTTGACGCCAACGGCCGCGCGAAACGGATCGTATGGGGCCAGATGACGTCTCAGTCGTCACGCCGCAGTCTTCACCGGTGTGACCTTTCCTTTTTCTTCCTGTGCTCGCCGTTGTGATTGCGGTCACTTGCCATGCCGTGACGTCGCAAACAGATGGAACATCCCACGTAATCGAAGTCCACGCCGCACCTTTGTGCGACAAGCGCGTTCTCTTCACTACCCTACCCGCTTACATGTCAAACGAAACAGCGTGCGCCGAATGGGCGACTTCTCGCATCCGGATGTTTGGGAGCTCACGTTGAAGATGTCCTCGTGTTTTTAGGTACGGACGTACTTGGGACGAGTTGCTAAGCCATACCAAACTGGATGACGTTTGATAAGGTCATGTGGAAGAGGGTTCTTACCCCCTCGTGCTTGTCTCCCCATCCATACTCAATTTGGTACACACAGGGTGCAGAATTGTGATCCGATTCCTCATGTAGTCTTCTTTGGATGTGGTCTTGCGCTCATCAGCACTCTCGGTCGCAGTGCGCCTATACGGAACCTGAACAAGCACCGAGGGAGATCGTGAATCTTCATCAGAATGGGCCATCACCGCGACCCTTGGCGAAGGGACGCAATACTTGGAAGCGCGGCATGCCAATTCTGGACAACACGGCAAGACGGACAACGTGTGTTCTGGTGAGTTTTGCATTTGAATAATCGCTTAGCGGGCGTGTGTAGCGCGGGTTGATTCCAACCGGGGGATCAGCGGACAGTGTGAACGGGTTCGCTGCGAGAAGGAGAAGCTGTTTCTGTAGATGGCAAGTTGATTGTTCAATTTTTGAAGCACCCTTCCCGCGACATGGGATAGGAGATCTGGGCTGTGTGACAGGATCGAGGGACTCCCGCGAGTCCCCGCCACGAGGGATGTTCTATCGCCACCCTGTTCTTGATCTGATAGACTCGAGGCAATGCACAATGGAATTAGATCTGATAGTCAGCTGCAGTTACAAAGAATCTTGGTCTTCTGGTCGGCGAGGAACGCGGATATTTGTTTCAGTGCCAACCGTTGGAGGCGTTCTTGAGCACCAGAACACCTCGGTTCTCGATATTCGATTCTTCCATGACCTGTGGCGCCGTCGACTTCGTTCGACTATCTCGTCTCTCTATTAGCGGTCCGTGGTAATCGCACCTGCTCAGGTTCTTGGTATGCGTTGTTGGAAGACTGCTTTGGCGTTGGAGGATTCCCGAACCCTCGGAAATAATGTATAATGTGTAAGCTATTTGTCAAGCGATGCTGGATGTCAATTGAAGACATTTGGCCACTCATCCTTGCTCCCTTTTTTTTTTTCTTTTTGACTCGCGCAGATCTGTCGTTCCTTTCTGTTATGCTGTACCACAGCAACTCGCTTTCGCAAACAGATGCTTTCTGGACATGTACATGACAGGTTCGTTGTCCACGTGTTGCAAGGTAGCGTGGTTTGTGGCGCTGAGGTTGGTTGAGGCTGCTAGGTTCGTTAATCCGCCACTCATATCGATCAGATGGCCAAAGAGAAACACGATCTCAGCGTCCAGACAGCCGACTGAGACTGTAGTACGCTGAAAGTAAGTTGGTCTGTCTGCCTTGTCGATGTTGATGATATTGCCCCCATTCACCAGGCTCTTCGAAGAGGATGCTTGTTTTTTCGTTTTAGAGTGTACCTCACGACACCCGGCGCCTCTGTGTTCAGCGACGCTCGTCATCGAGAAGCCATTGGGCGCGTGCGACACTAGACAAAGTGGTTCGGCATCGCCAACCAGTGCTTCTGTGGGGTAGCGTGGGTCGTTGGAGACCATTCTGTCCGCCACTCAATTAATTTCGACAACATTAATTTGCATGCTAAAAGTCGACCCTTGCGCGCTTTCCAGCGGTCGCTTCGCAGGGGTATTTCCGTGGTAGCGTGAACTGAACTGTCAAGCATTGCATCGCCGCAAAGGTGGCTTACTCTATCGTTCTTCCAATGACGTTGGTTGGGTTTTGGGAGGGCACACGAGCAGGGTCGTCGGGGCGGCGCGGTGTTGTTGGATTAGAACGCGCTTGACGACGTGGCTCGACCTGAGCCCGCCGCCACTCTGTCCATGTCGTCCATACGTCGACTGTCGCTGAATCCCACCCCTTACCAGCGCGGCAGTAGCCGATGCTGCCTCTTTGTGACAAAGAAGCGCATTCGGAGTCGAATGTGAGATGCTCGCCTCGAGTACAGTCAGAACGCTCACGTTTGAACGACAGAGACGCAACGATGGTATACGGCGGTGATACTACGTTCTGTCGGCGCGGTGATCTGGGTTGGAATGCGTCGGCACCGACGCGGTGGTTAGCCTTGGGCTTTTTCCTGGATGGCGTCGAACCTGGCTGACAGCCGACGACGTGCCGGTAAAAAGGGCATGCGTCGTAGGTATGATGGGATCATTCGCTGGGGTAGACAGCCCTAGACCAAACACGTGATTCGAGACCCTCTTTTAAATGACTCAAAAGGGCTGTACAGCCAAGACGACCCTTGCTTTCGACGACGACGACCACTATGACCACCGTCACTACATCCAAACGCAACTATTTCGGCAAAGGCTCCGTCGTCGTGCCCTCGGACGGCGCGGGCGCCGTGCGCAGGCTCGCTATTACGGCGGACAGACTGGTGACGCAGCCCTTTGAGGGCATCGACGTGATTCCTGATGTCCTCGCCTACGCCGCACGCACGCACGGCTCGCGCGACGCCGTCGGGTGGCGCAACATCGTCCGCATCCACGAAGAGGAAAGAGAGGTCAAGAAGATGATCAACGGCAAGGAGGTGACCGAGACCAAGAAATGGAAGTATTTCGAGCTGAGCGAGTTCGAGTACATCTCTTATCTCGAGGTGCGCGAGCGGGTGTTGGAGCTCGCGAGGGGCTTGTTGCATCACGGGCTGCTCAAGACGGACGTGTTCAACATTTATGCGCAGACGAGGTGCGTTGGGGGGGGGTTCGGTCGCGCGAGTGGGGCGCACTCCCCTTTACCCTTGTTACCTTTTCTGGGATCGTGTGGGGCTCATGCGTTGTACAGCGTCAATTGGCAACTCATGTCGCACGCGTGCACGACGATTTCGACGCCGGTGGCGACTGCGTATGATACTCTCGGCGAGGCGGGTCTCGCACACTCGCTCAACGAACCAGACTGTGTCGGCATCTTCACCAACGCCGAACTCCTCCCCACGTTAGCACGCGTCGTCAAAGATACACCCTCGGTCCGACTGGTCGTCTACGACGGTGACGTCAAGTCGACGTTGCTCGACCAGATCCGGGGTGTTCGCGAGGGCATTGTGGTGGTCTCGATCGACGAGCTACGAGCGACTGGTCGTGAACAATCCCTGGACGTCTTGGAGCCCCGCAAGCCCACCCCTGACGATGTAGCGCTCATTATGTATACGAGTGGCAGTACGGGCGCACCCAAGGGTGTCGTGTTGACGCATGGCAACGTGGTGGCGTCCATTGGGGGTGTCTACCACTTGGTGGGGCATCACCTGCTCCCAGACGACTCATTCCTTGCGTACCTTCCCCTCGCGCACATCTTGGAGTACGTGGTGGAGGTGACGTTCTTTGGGCTGGGGGTCAAGACGGGGTATGGTCGTGTCAAGACGCTGACAGATGCATCCGTACGGAACTGCAAAGGGGACATTGTTACGTTCCGACCATCGATCCTGGTTGGGGTGCCCCAGGTCTGGGAGACGATCCGCAAGGGGATTCTCGCCAAGGTGAACGCGAGCGGAAGTCTGAAGAAGAGTGTCTTCAATGGTGCTATGGCGGTGAAGAGGGCGAACGTGCCTGTGCTGACGGATATTGCGGACTCTGTCGTACTGAGCGGGGTGAGGGCAGCCACCGGTGGCCGTCTCCGTCTGGCGATGAGTGGTGGTGCGGCGTTGAGCAAAGAAACGCAGGAGTTCTTGTCGGTGGCGCTGGTGACGATGCTCCAAGGTCGGTTCTCTGGTGGTTCTATTGACGTACAGAGGGTTGAACGAAGGAATTGCAGGTTATGGGATGACGGAATCGTGTGCCATGTGTGCGATACTGCCACCCGAGTTGATGCAGTATGGTTCCGTCGGGCTTCCCTCGCCATGCATCGAAATCAAGTTGATTGATGTTCCGGAGGCGGGGTACCAGGCGACTGGGAATCCGCCTCAGGGGGAGGTGTGTATTAGGGGACCTGCGGTGACCAAGGGATACTACAAGCGTCCTGATTTGAACGAGGACGAGACGATCTTTACCAAGGACGGGTGGCTGAGGACGGGCGATGTCGGACAGTGGAACCCAGACGGGACGCTCACGCTGATTGATCGGTGAGTGGTCCGAAGTGTGAGAAGCGCGGGTTCTAAGAATTGGTTGCATAGGATCAAGAATTTGGTGAAGCTTCAAGGTGGCGAGGTACGTTCGTCTAGGTTCCCACGATGGCATTCTTCTGATCCGGTGCAGTACGTTGCGCTGGAACGACTGGAGGCGACGTACAAGTCGTGCTGCCTGGTGGGCAACATTTGCGTGCATGCGTCTGCCGAGGCGAAGCAACCGATTGCGGTGATTATTCCCCACGAGGTAAATTTGCGCCATACGCTCGCCCAACGGTCGCTGCCGGGCGTCGATGCTACGGCGCCGCTTGCGGACCTGTGCCACCTCGAGGCGGTGCAAGGGCTGGTGCTGAAGGAGTGCAACGCCGTGGGCAAGAAGAACGACTTCAAGCCGATGGAGATGTTGGAGGCGGTGATTCTGACGGCGGAGGAGTGGACGCCGGAGAGTGGGCTGGTGACGGCTGCTCAAAAGGTGCAGCGGACCAAGATTGCGAAGCACTTTGACCAGGAGATCAAGGTGCGCCTGTCGTCGATTGGTGTTGTTCGTGCTGACGGCGGGTGTAGACGATCTACCGGAATCAGTGAGAGGTCGTGTAATTATACCCACGCAGGGTTATTCTTGCCATGTCTTTTTTTTGGTGTCGGTAGCATGTATAATCGCGCCCGTCTAATTGAACGATGGAGTTTGTGCACATGGGGCGAGGCGATGTGAGTTTACGTAATGGCTGTGGTGTTATTGGCAATGGGGAGGGCTGCGGCTGCATCCTCAAGAGTGGCTTGTTGGGACAACCCTCTCTTGCCTTCTCACCACTCGGACCTCTCTGGTTTCTTTTTTTTTCTGTTCTCCTTTCTTTCCTCCCTGTATCTGACGAGCGTCTTCGGTCATGTCGTCTCAGAACCCGGTGTGTGGTCGCTCTTGTTCGCTTCCCGCGTCTGCGGCGAGATGAAGGTACGGCTGACGATGGGTTCTGGGCAGATTCGGAGAAAGCTGGTGATTGTCGGTGATGGCAAGTGTTTTCTATTACGTCCGTGTCCGTGTCCGTTCATCACGGTGTTTTTCGTGCGTGTTGCGGTTGGGGATATGATCGTGGACTGGGAAACGCGTCGTGGATTAGGTGCGTGCGGCAAGACCTCGCTGCTGTGTTCGTTTGCGCTGGGCGAGTTTCCAAAGGAATACGTGCGTCGCGACGCTTTTCTGTGCGGGCTGACCTTGACGTGTGGTGCGGTGCGGGACAGCAACCGAGTGAGTGTTTGGTCTTTTTTTCGTCGCGCTCGGCCGAGGGGTGACCGCGTGCGCGTACAGCCATTTTCGAGAACTACGTGGCGGAGATCAGGCTGGACGGGAAGCCGGTGCAGCTGGCGCTGTGGGATACTGCGTGCGTGTGTTGCCCTCGCGCGTGTGTTGCGGTGCTGACGCGGGGGACGTGACGTAGTGGACAGGAAGAGTACGAGGTACGTGGGCCGTCTCGGTGACTGGACGCACGGCGACGCTTTCGACAGCGTCTACGACCGCTCTCGTATTCCAAGTCGCACGTCATCTTGATCGCGTTTGCGATCGATACGCCGGATTCGCTGGAGAACGTGTCTGTCAAGGTGCGTGCGTGCGCGGAGGGGCTGGTGTAGGGCGTCACTGACACGGGTGCAGTGGATCGAAGAAGTGCGGAACATTTGTGGGCCGACGATCCCGATTTTGTTGGTGGGGTGCAAGGCGGACTTGCGACCGCCGCCGAACGCGCCGGACATTGGGGGGTACGTCTCGCGGGCGCAGGCGGAGCGGGTGGCTACGGAGATTGGGGCGCGGGCGTACAAGGAGTGTTCGGCGCTCAAGATTGAGGGTGTCGACGACGTGTTTGAGGCGGCGACGCGGGCGAGCATGTTGATGCGCGAGGGAGTGCCGTCGGGGACGTCTGGCGGGTATCGGTATCGGGAACGCGGGGACAGCGAGACGGGTGGGGGGTGGAAGTGCTGTGTGGTGTGTTGATGTGATCGCATCGTTTTTTTGTTTCGCGCTTGTCATGTTTGTTCTAGTAGTCATGGCTTTTTGATTCCCGGACAGTCTATGCTATACATGTACACGCATGCTACGCTACGATTCGAGAGGTCCGCGGGACACGACACGCATTCTATTCTGCGATGCCAGAGGGTCCGCGGGACACGCCCAAGTCCTTGAGGCGCCCGGAGGCGATGTCGTACACCCAGCCGTGCACGCAGAGGTGCTTGCCCGCGGCCCACGCCTGCTGGACGGGTTCGGCGGCACAGACGTGCTCGACCTGGCGCTTGACGTTTTCGCACACGATGCGGTCGAGCACGGCGTCGGGCGGGGTGGTGGAGAGGTCGAGGGAGGCGATAAGCTCCGTGAGGGGGGAGAGCCACCGCGAGAGGGGGGTGGGCTTTTCCTGCTCAGGGGCACCGTTGGCCGAAACGGCGTCGTGGCACGCGATGACGCCGCCGCAGCGGGTGTG
>JBBPKJ010000171.1:0-40135 GCA_038089195.1 Brasilioporus rufonigricans
TTCATCCCGTCAAAATCATGTCCACCTGGCAAAGAAGCACTCTGGATATCCCCTATATCCTGGGCCAGCAGTGCCATAGGTGGCTACATACTGCCTGAATTTTACACACTTTTCAACCAGTCAAAATCGTGTCCACCCAGCAAAGAAGCACTCCAGATATCCCCTATATCCTGGGCCAGCAGTGCCATAGGTGGCTACATACTGCCTGAATTTTACACACTTTTCAACCAGTCAAAATCGCGTCCGAAACACGGACCTGTTAATAACTGTTAATAACCGCAGTTAATAACAAGTGGCTTTTCAACTGAACCCTAAAATGCATAGCTTTGTCACGTGACATCACGCATGGCATGGAAGCCGCGCTATGGATCCAACAGACTCCACTTCAAAGTCTAACTGCATGAGATTTAGGCCAAGTCCCGAGGCATGAAAACTATGTACTATGTTGGTGAGGGGGGTAATTTACATGGTGATGATTAAAATATGGATTATCATGACAAGCAGAAGGATATCGTTCATGAACGAAGCTGAACATCACTCCCGAGGAGGTGGGAGTGATGCCGAAAGAGCTTTCTCTAATTGTGGGTGGTTCCATGGATAACCGGGGTCATGAACCGATGCAGATGTGCGTTGAGCAGAGTCGTAGTGACTGGGTGTGCCCATGCGCTCTCCTGTGCAACGTCGAGTACTTGTATTAATGCCAGACTTCGTGGCTGCACTGAGGTTGAGAGACTCATTCTGCTTCCAGGACTCGATGGCTTTCTGGATGAGACTCTCCAGTTCATTACGCGGGATTGAACCTTTTGGACTGTGGGGTGAAGGATGCTTTCAATGGATTTTTGCCTGCCTTGGCATGTTTGAAGTGTCGACAGCCTAGAGTGCCAAAAACGGCTGAAGCGGAGCATGAATCCTGGCATGGCCGTGACACTCCCTATCTGCAGGTTTTGTCACGCTAGAGCTGTCATCGTTGAATAGCATCACACCACAATTGTATACCAACACTCTGACATCTCAAAAACATCCAGATGGACCTATAGGAATTGCCTGAAAAAAATCATTACATCTCATATACCAGATCGGATTCAGATCTGGCTCGGAGTGCCCGGTAATTGTGTGTTTTGGCTACTCGACACTCCCATTTCTGCATCCTGTGTTTTCCACAGCACATTTTTTGCTATTCTAAAGGTTGTCTACATTAAAATACACTCTGATCTAGATGCCCTGAGTGTCTCTGGATAGAAATAGGTAGAATTGCGTGCTAGGGAGGCAATTGTGCATTTGAGGTTGCATGTGCATTTGGGGTTCATTGATAGTACTTGGATAATTTTCGTACTTACATTAGATTACCATATTCGGACAGCAGCGTCCGTTAGCACGCGTCCGCCTGCCACGCTCTCTCCAGCCTCGTACAACGTCGACTGGAGGTAAGCACCTACTGTACACTACGTACAACTACCTACTCACATACCGCAGTCCTCACGGACTCGTGTTACAGAACGACCGTTCCCCAACAGTTAAGACGGCCGGGTTTGTCAGGGTGACCATGCGGTGTGAGATCAACAGCATCCCTTAACGTCGAAATTGAATCCTCCAAGTCACAAAGTATCCGAGGCGCTGGAAACGAGGTCTGAATGAGATGCCGAGGTTGCTCAGATAGCCAGATTTGCGGGGGTGGCCATGAGGAGTGGGGCCAATAGCATCCTTCAGCGTCGAAATTGCGTCCTCTAGGTCATGAAGCTTGTTGTGAGGTTACGATTCGGAGGAACTGCAACTAGACACGAGAAGAGTATATACTCAGATTCGAGTGGACGAAGTCTATTGTCAATGTGACTAACCTAGACACGAGAAGAGTATATACTAGTTGGGTTAGTACAGTGCATAACGAAGTCTCTAGGTAGTCAGCTCACCTCAGATTCGAGTGGACAAAGTCTGAGGTGTAAAAAGAGAAACACGCGACTGCTAAGTGTCGTGATTATGTAAGGTGGCTCGACGTATAGTAGATGTAAGTATTAGTCCGTAAAACTGAATATTCAACAAAGCTCTCTGAAGTGGTCGAAACGAGCGACAAAGGAATTGCTGAGGTTGCTAAGAAAGGTGAGCTTGTCAGGGAGAGTGGGAGGAGTGAGGTCAACAGCACCCCTGAGCATCGACATACCATCCTTGAAGTCACGAAGCCCTCCCAGGCGGTCAAAACGAGTGGTGAGGGAGATGCCACAGTACCAAAGATCGGCGCCTGTCGGAGGATCTTCTTTTTTTGATGTGAGGGTGAGTATGAGTAGGTATGTTTCGGTCACATCGTTTGATTCTTGCCAGAATATCCAGAATAGGGTCTTGTGGGAGGTAGAATGTCACCACATGAATGCTGTTTGATCCCATCGGACGTGCTCGGCTTTCTGATAGAGTCGAACATTGCAGGCCTAGCCATCCAGGGAACGGAGATTAGCAAATACGAGGAAACACTCTCATTATTTCATGTCACACAGGACAGATTCAGCAAGTTGGTTATGCAGTCAAGGACCACTCCTTTGGACACCACAAATTGGAGAGCATGCTGGCACTGGCACATCATGGTTGAACAACACTTTTGTACCTACACTTCTTCTTTACACTATAAAGATGTTGGCACAAACTTTAGGGACAGATCAGATTGTAATCCAGTATGATATAGAGGCAACTCTCTCAATGGGTGTTATCATGTCATCCCTAGTCCTTTGGACATGTCATGTCACACTTGATAATACCAATATTTTACTTCTTCACAGCTGTCAGATCTGAGCAGTAGTCATGTTGCTATTAAGTGTGACAAGACCATGTGACACTCTGGTCAGATAAGATGGCAAGCTAATCACCATTTCTCTAGGTGATTTTCTCATATATCATGTTTTCCACCACTTCATCATTCCCATAGACTGGGAATGCACTGTTCAAGTCATTCCCACCATACCTACCTACTTGGATTTCCTGTGGAATATATAATTCAGACATCATGAACTAGACATTAATTTCACACCATTCTTACTTTGCAGAAATTGACCTGTAGAATTACATCTCGGACACATGCACTGCATCGGAGAGCACTCATCTTAACACTAAATAAATGTTATCTTTGAAAAAACCACAAGTGGACAGAGTTTGCTCAGAGCTGTGTAAACGAGTGGTGGTGTCCAAAGGAGTGGTCCTTGACTGTAAGAGGTAGTACGACATTGTTCTTACGAAATCCTTCCAATGGTAGAACATGGATTTCGGAGCGGATAAAGGTTGTGCGAGGGTTTGCGCTGGGACGCTGTGAATCACGGGTATCAATGGTGCGAATGCCCGATGCTTGAGTTCTTGAGCTATTAGGAAGATGTCGCAGTGTAAATTAATTCGACGTAAGAAACTTGATTTGTAGAACTCGCGATGATGACGTGATTGAATTGATCGGTCCCGAAGGCCGATGCCGTGGGAAAGCGGCGGGCTTGACTTTCTTCTCATCGGTGACGGTGGGACGCGATAAAGAATGCTCGCACCATAAGCAGATCGACACCATGCCCGACCCCGTCATCGACCAGTCCATCCACGTCGTGCCCACATTTACCCTCGAATGTGGTCGCATCTTGAGAGACGTCCCCGTCGCATACAAAACATGGGGTAGGTTCAACAAATCCAGGGACAACGTCATGATCATCTGCCATGCCTTCACCGGCAGCGCTGACGTCGAGGATTGGTCCGTGTCTTGTTTTCTTTTTTCTCGTTCTCGTTCAAACGACGGCCACAGGTGGGGTCCGCTCATGGGCCGAGGAAAAGCGTTCGACCCCGATCGATTTTTCATCTTTTGCGCCAACGTTCTGGGTTCGCCGTATGGCACAGCGTCTCCTGTCACGCTCAACCCAGACACTGGCCGTCCGTATGGCCCCGAGTTCCCGCAGACGTCCATTCGTGACGATGTTCGGTGCGTCCGTTCGCCAATGTCCTACCATGCTTATCTCTTCTTCTACACAGACTTCACAAGCACGTGCTCGACCATCTCGGCGTGTCACGCGTCGCTGTTGCCATTGGAGGGTCGATGGGTGGCATGGCCGTCCTCGAATGGCCCCTCTGCAGTCCTCCTGGGTACATCCGTCACATCATCCCCCTCGCCACCTCTGCCAGACACTCGGCGTGGTGCATCAGTTGGGGCGAAGCACAGCGCCAGTCCATCTACAGCGACCCACAGTATGAAGACGGTTACTACATCTCCCAACCAGCTTCCGGTCTCGCCGCAGCGCGCATGACCGCACTGCTCACCTATCGTTCACGCGACTCTTTCGAGACCAGATTTGGTCGACGCCCGCAGGTTCCACCTACGTCTGTACCCAACGGGAACGCCGATACGAAACCTGACGTACCATTTGCACTCTCAGCCGCCGACCGCGCACTCATCGCGCACAACGAAGGCCACCAGCGGGCTTTCCGGCCACACTCCCAACCAACCTCCCCGCTCCAGACGACGCCGCACTCGCCCGACTCGGACAGCCCCTCGTCCACGCCCCCGTCCCCACGCATATTCTCCGCCCAGTCCTACCTCCGCTACCAAGGCGCCAAGTTCGTCGCCCGCTTCGACGCCAACTGCTACATTCATATCACGCGCAAGATGGACACGCACGACCTCGCTCGGGGACGTGGCCTCCTCTCTCCCTCTTCCTCCCCAAACGGCAGTGCACACCCCACCACCACCATGGCCGACCCTCCGTCTCCCGACCCCCAATGCACGTCCCTCGCGACCATCCTCGCCACCCTCCCCCCGCACGCCCTGATCATCAGCATCGAAACAGACGGCCTCTTCACGCCCTCGGAGCAGCGCCACCTCGCGACGCACATCCCCAGCGCCGAGCTCGTCGTGATCCCCTCCCCCGACGGGCACGACGGGTTCCTGCTCGAGTTTGAGCGCATCAACGGGCACGTGTTGGCGTTTTTGAAGCGCGCGTTTCCGGGGTATTACGCAGATGCGGGGGGGGACGTCCCCGTCGTGCGGCAGGCGGACTTTGTGGTCAGGAAGACGAGCATGTTTGGAGAGGCGGAGGCGGACGTGACGAGGTGGTAGCGTGGCGGGAACAGGGTCTGTCTATATGCACAACCCGCCTTTTTTGTTTTGCTTTTCTCTCATTCTCGTTCGTCGATCTTCTTGGGTGTGCGACGACGTTTTCTTTGGGCGCATACGCCCGATCTAGTTAACCTAGATACTTGACCTGCGCACGTAGCGCGTCGTACGCGACGCCGTTCGTCGACAGTACAGTACATACATACCATCCAACTGGTATACATCGTCTCGTTTGACGAGCGAGTGTCCGCAAGCACCCATGATTACATCGAATATCATTTGACATGTGCGTACGTAGCCGATACAGTAGACGTGGACAGGAAAGAGAGAGAGCGGGCATGTGCCAGGGTGAACGACAGTAAGAAGAAAATAGACGTCAACACCAAAAACGAACGCGGTGCGCAGACGGGCATAGTCCAGATACAGATCCAGAGCGGGTATAAAGAAGAATAGAAGAAAAAAAGGTAGGATCGAGCCAAGGAACACCTCCGAGTCGATCCAGAAAACCAAGCAAGAAAGTATGTCCTCGTCGTCAACACGCCTCAAAACCGCCTCGACCCACCCCCGACCAACCCCTCGATCGAGTGGTGCTCAAGCTCGTTCCTCGCCTTCAAAATCGACGCATGCATCTCCTTCATTGCATTCCCCAACTTGACCCCGAACCGACTCAAAATGTCCCTCTGCCACGCGTCGTACTTGGCGTTGACGCGCGCCTGCACCTGCTCATAGTCCACGACGCACACCCCAAAGCTACGCTGCGTCTCGGACGTGTCAAACGTCGAGCGCGCTTTCTTGATCTCCGTCAGGAGTTGTTGCCAGTGGGCGAGCGAGTCGCCGAGTCGGTTGAAGACGTATTCGGCTTCGAGGTCCCAGAGGGACTGGAATTGGAGCCATTTCGCGACGTAATCCTTCAATTGCTGGACCTTGAGTTCGATGAGGGCAAACGGCCGCTCGAGGGTGTTGTCCGAAAAGTGTGTCAACTGTCACAGGCGTGCGCATCAGCAGGACCGGCAAGGGCAGACGAAAAGAGTGGGCCTACGAGAGAGGTATACATCGTCTCACAAGTGAGATTCCGTTGCATCTGCAAACCAATCTCATATCTCGAACTTTGGATACGACGTAGTCGGCAAATGACGCCTATGCGTGGATGAGCGCCGCCACCACAACTGGCCTCCGAGGACACTCACCGAGCCAGTCGTGCAGTTGTTTGATCCACGTCGAACGCGCATACTCTATTGGAGGGTCAAGGAAGATGACTTGGTTCTGTATCCGGATCTCGTGCACGATAGGTTTCACGGACATGTTGCCTTCTAGCATCTACGGAGACCTCGTAAAATGGTCTCGCGCGTGACGCAAGATCACTCACCTTCTCTTCCCGAGCGCCCTTGGCAGTCCGTCGCTTGTTAGTCAGTGGTAGGAGGTCACGGCGAGTATCTCCATCGTCCGTCCGGTCGAACTCGGAGGACCAGACTTGAATGATGTGCGTGAGGCGCTGCAATAGTATGCATTCTATCCGCTTATCCAGCTCCGCTACCCAATGTTCCAAATTGGCATAGCCCTCCAAGTTTAAACGATCGATCTAAGTAGAAAGGAGCGTGATCAGCGTGTCGCGTTCCAGCGGAGATAAACACTCGTACCGCGGCCTGAATCTTGCTCAAAAGTTCCGAAAAGGCCTCGTGGGCATACGCACACGTTGCCAGGTCTTCGACTGCCCGGGAAATATCCCTATATAAATCGATCACGCTGTTCGTCTTGTCTTGCAACACAGAAACCACGCTCGCGAATTCGCGGACGAATTGGATGTGTCTGTTATCCCGCCCATCGGCGCTGGACACGAAACGGGCCGTGTCATATTGGTTGACGAAGTAATCCCACCGGATGCTCATGCCTGTAAAGCTTCCGTCGAGCGAGCGCGCAAGGATAACGTAAGAGAAAGATACCTTTGGCGACCATCCTCTGAGCCTCGTTGCGATACTCCGCGACGAGCCATTCGATCCCTTGGTTGTGCTCTACTAAATCCAACGTTTGTCCATACGTCCTGACCGTTTCCATCAGCGAAACGGCATGAGGATACACCCTCTTGGCGTCCTTTGCCATGTTCGTGATCATGTGGGGAACCTGAAAATTGAGCCAGAGCAAGTTTCGAACTTCCTTGAACAGCGTGATCGTTTGAGGGTCAAAGTTGACCGCGAGTTGGAACCCCCCGCCACGCAGTCGTATGATCTCGAATAATCGTCCGTTGACGGCCATGTCTCGTCGGTTGATGTCCTGTAACCAAGCCTCGAAGACGGGTCGAGTGTCGAGTTTCTTGCGAAAGGCAGTTGATTCGGATTGAAGCTTTTGACCCTCGGCGTAGAGCTCCCATCCTTTTCCAAGGACATCCTCTACACGCTTCATGTAAGTCAAAAGCTGTCGTTCGATCTGCCGGGCCCAAATGATAGCCCCAGCTATTGGCGGGAGATCGCGCATTTGAGACATGTGATACGCCTCCGAGAATCGGTACTGAGTTTTAAACTGGCAGAGATGTCAGTGACAAGATTCGAGACCGAGAAACAGGACAGCTACTTTATCGTGCAGGCGCTTGATATCCTCCTTTACAGAGTCGATGAGTTGCGTTTGATATTCTTGAATAGCTCCTCGAATCTGGAAACGGTGATCGTTTGCATGTATGCTAAAGATATGAAAATGGAGCTTACTTTTGGCCGAACGAACAGGGCATTAAACTTGGAGAACACTCTGAACATCTCGTTCGCATTACGTGCAGTACCTAGCCTATCACGCAGCCTTGCAATGATTTGGTTCTCCACCCTCGCTACCCGCTCGTTGTATGCGTTTTCAGCAGCGACCCAGATTTCAGTGCCCTCTGTACGCGGCATCAACGCCACACGCTCAGGTCGAGCACGCAGAGATCGACTCACCGACGGAGACGTCCAGTACGTCGATCCGCTTCACTACTTCGTATGCTTCCTTTACTTCCTCTTCCATATCCATGCCTCCCACCTCTTTTGTAACACTTCCCAACCCCTTTGTTGGACCGGTCATCACTGCGAGTTGTTCGTGCTGTTTCCTCCAGTCTTTCAGGTATCTCGTCCGTTCCTGTAACTTGGCATGTGCGGGGACCACCTTGATCGGGATGAATTTCTCGGATCGTCTTCTCGTGACTTCGCGGGCGACGTTGGTGAACTCTTTGATGAGATCGTCCCACGTGCGAAATATGTTCATCGTTTGAGACAGTAATCGGTCGAACGTCTCGTACGGCGTGTATGGTAGTCGATGTGATGTTAGTACACGGAGTAGTTGGTCATTGAAATCGCGAGAGATAGCCTCCACTAGAGGAAGGGCACGTCGGATCGGGTAAGGTGACAGCTTGAGTTTGCGGTTAATATGTCCGAATATCAATATGAGCGATTCTTGGATCTTGTCGAGGTCCGTCGCAGAGAGAAGCTCGTTCAATGGAAAATCTTTCATCAATTGATTATACTTGTGAACTGAATTCGTGTATGGATGAGGCGTGCACGTTACGCCAGCGCGTTCGAGGTACTCACCGATATCCGTGGAGCTGTTCAAACCAGTGTCCGCAATGAAACTGACGGTCGCATGGAACCGCTTGGCATTTCTTAGACACTCCATGACCATGTTGACCTCTTCGGTCCGTAGTTGTGCCTCGATTCCCTCCAGTGCCCTCTCCAAGCTCAGCCAGAAATTGATTTCTTGTGACGCGGTACCGGAAGACACGTCGCGAGTAAGCTTGGTGACGGCTTGAATCGACTTGATCCACGAGTTTACATGCGCGTGCAGGGTATTTAGAAATGAACTGTCGTTGAGAAACTTGGCAGGTATGTGCGATATATTGGGTCTTTGACCCGTCGCCTGGGCCTTGAATACGAGTCAGCTACGATTCAGAGACTTGGAAAACGACCAGACTTGTTCGACAGCCCGCTGGATGACAGGATGGATGACGAGGTGCGTTTCTGGTATCTCGACGTTTTGTTGAAGATGTAAAAGGGACAGCTCGAGCTCCGCAAACTTTTTTTTCGTCATGGGTATTCCTATGCAGGTATGAGGTGAACACGAGATGGCTGGGGGATATATGCTCACCCATTTTGCTGTCGCCGTCCTTGCCGGTCCCACGGGCCCCGACAAACGCATCGAACCACGGCTTTACACCGCAGCTCACGACGGCATGCAGACTCTCATATGGGGTCTCGTCGCCGCCGAACAAATTCAGAATGTGCAGTTGGGCAGCCAAAGGAAGGAGGGGATCCAAGGTCGGATGGCGTTTGATGAGGGCGAGCGAGGTGACGTTGGAAGTGGAATAGGCGAGCTGCGGGGTGAGTTGGTAGTAGAACCGCGGGGGGGCATCCTCTGCTGTGCGTCAGGTCGGGTCTGAGAAGCCAAGGGTTCGCCTCACCCTCTGTGTCGTCCCTGGCTTTGACGATGTATATGACGCCGCCGCCCTCTGCGGCGAACCTGGAGACCTTGTCCTCGAATTCGTCGTCGAAAATGGACACGAGTTCTTCAGGGAATGCGCCGAGCACGGGGGGCAAAAGAGAAAGGAGATACGAGCGGAACAGCGAGAGATCAAAGGGAGGCGGCGCGTCGACGGAGCCGTCGTTGGACGTGGGGCGGGTCAAGGCCGGGGCCGAGGCCGAGGCGGATCCGTTTGTCGTCGCCATGCTCGCCGTCGTCCTTGACAGTGGTGAGCGGACGCGTCCGTCTGGTCGAAATTCTCACGATGACAAGGACTTGGCAAAAATAACTAACTCTGAGCAGTATACATATGTACATATCCTAGGGAAGATCTCCGCTAATGCCGAGCCTACATCGATTACTCTGACATCATCGCCCTCAACCGGCCCTCCTCTATCCGGGGTATGAAATCCACTCGAAACGGAGCCGCGTGCGACGCAAGCGTGTCCGTATAGTCATCCACGTCGATCGGCGCATCAGGTCTCTCTGCGATGCGAAACGACCAAAGCAAGAGTGCAAGGTTGACGTACAGCGAATTGTTGGCGAGATACCGTCCCGGGCATACTCTGAAACACACCGTCTGCGTCCCTCCACACAGGAGATGGACAGCACATACCTTCTGCCAAAGCCATACGGGTAGGAGGACGGCATGTCGTTCCGGAGCTGCCCTTCGTCGTCGATCCATCGTTGTGGGTCAAATCTATCGGGCTCGGGAAAGGCTACGGGGTCTCGGGATATCGCCCTGGATGATGGACCACAACTGAGTGGCTTGACACGAACAAACGATGCCGATACTCACCAGTGGCATCCAATCACGGTCGCACCCGCAGGGATGCACTGGCCCCTCTACGATATCCCCAGGCTCAGCCAAAACCTCCTGAACGAATCAATAGCGGGCGGCGTACCCAGACGATGTCCTGAGTGGCGCGGTGCGGAATTCCTATCGGACAGTACAGTTAATCCCACGATCTCCCTATATTTTAACACCACCCACCGACAGGTAAAACGGGTCTCCAGCGGAATGTTTCCAGCAAGTACGCATGAACCTGAGGAAGCGACACCGAATCTTCCCAGGTAGGCACTAACATGACGTTGTTAGACGTTCATGATCATCAACACGTTCGAGACTTGCGTCTGTCTCTTCCGACGACTGTATCCAGCTCTTCTTGAACTTGTCTCTGTGCTTCTGGGTGACAGGCAGCAGCCAAAATCATGTTTGTGATGGCGACCGCACTCTTGTGATGGCCCATGTTAGTTCACTCGTCGGCAATCAATAGCAATAGGCTTACTGTCTCTGTCCCAGCACCAAATAGGTTTCCGGCGAGATAAGCCATCTCATCCGTCGAAAGTCCATGTTCACTCTGGTGTTCTAAAAGTGTCCTCATGAACGATTCACCTGCTCTCTTCGTTTCCTACAGTGAACCATATGTGACACCCCCGGCTTTGCAGGGTGGATGGATGCGTACCATTTCCAGACGAACACGATCCATTTGGTCTTTGAAGAGTTGCATCTCAAACTTGTGATATTCCTTCAACTCACGTCCATATCCAGGAATGTACTTCAACAAGGGGATGCGATCCACGAGATAAGCGCCAGGTCGCATCGCACGATGAAAGTTTCGCATCGTTTCTTGAAGCCGGATCACTTCCGGGTCTTCGCTCGACGTCGGCGTCGACTTGCCATATGACAAGCGTAGAACGACTGACGCCGCGAAGCTACAAGACATCGCGTCGTTCGTCAACTCTCCTTTGCCCGCATGCCAGACTCACCAATGAGCATGTGCCTGGTGTCTCTCTGGATCGTTGAGAACGTCCATGATGACGTTCTTTGCACTTTCCAGCTGTATGCCTTGATAGGCCTTGATCGCCTTGGGTTGCAAGTGGGTATGCACGGTTTTCCGGAGCCGACGGAACCGCTCGCCGTTGCGCGTGAGCAAGATGCGCAACCCGTTGGACAGAAACTCGCCCGCAGCGATCGAGCGCGGACGGTCGGCGATCGCACTGCCCTCTTTCTCCATGATCTCCGCCGCCGCCTACCACATCCACATCCGTCGACAAAAGGGCGTCAGATCGAGGCAACAGCATGACGCACGATCAGTACGCGTGATACAACGAACGAAACAGAGCGCGTACGTCCGCACGCCCGACGACGATGATCACATGGCTTCCCTGGCGCAACGCGATCACAGGCCCATACGCCGCCACCCAGTCCGCGAGGGTGCGCGCAATGCTGGGGAACAGCGGGTCGCATCGATTCGGTACAACGCAAGTGGTGCGCCTCACTTTACAGAGGGTATCGGGTTCTCCCAGAGCCACCGCCCTGGCGGTCCTGGCGGGAGAGGCACGCCGTTCTTGGAGGTCATTGCTTCGGGATGGGCCTTATACAGCAAGGTGAGGACGGCTGCCGTCGTCGCAAACCCGACGAGACACTCTACAGCGTAAACGCTCGCAAAAGACATTGAGATGGAGATAGGTAGACGAGTGCTAGTAATGCCCGACTGCGTGTTTTCATGTCCAAGCCACACCCCTTTGTATAAAACGCCACCTCGCGTATCAAAGGCCACGTTTGGACCGCAGCGTGCCGCACCCGAGTCACAGGCCGCATCTGCTGACTGACCACACGCAAGCGGAGATTACTTTATGACTGAGCAAGCCATTCGCTTGAAACGCCACACATCCTCAGGTTATAGCGGCTTACAAAAGTCTGCGGAAAAGTGATTTCGAAATGTACGTCGTCGGGAGATGCCAGGCTGGGACCCCAGATGTAACCCTAGTAAATTTGTGCATTACAACAGACTGTATTGGATATTTACCTATTGAGGGACAGCAAACTACATACAGTCAGCTCAAGTAGGTAACAACTATGGTATGAGAAAGCTCACCTCAGTCACATGCATTACAATGGACTGAGGTGTTCTAACATGAACAGTACAAACTATATATGAAAATTGCTACTGTGTCCAATGAGGGGTAAAGGGTCATAGTAAGGGCTGCATCAGCAATCTGGAAGAACAAATATATGTGATACAGTTGAACAGTGAAGCCATATGATTGCAGATATGCAGGTGATGTCCCTTGTCAGGCCCTGTGTGCATCAGTGTTGTGGCTATGGCTGCATGTGCACTTGCTAATCCTGACAAGTGCCAGAAGAACAGAGAATCTAAGTCATCCTTTAGCACACTGGTCAATAAGAATATATTGTGAAATATAAATTCATCACTGACCATAGACAAAAAATGCCTTTCATTGGGCCTTTGTTCCTCAAATTGACCAGGCATGTCCATGATAAGTTGTTCAATAATCTACAGAGCTCTTGTCCACAAAGACTAATTGTTCTGCCTTATAAAATTCTATTCTAGCAAGATACTCCAAATGTTTCTCAGCAGATCTTTCAGCAGCAATACAAGTGATCTAGAATAGCAATTAGTCAAACCAATGACATATTACATACATATATATATATATATCTTTTGTTACCTTCTTCATTGTAAATCCAGCTCAGCCAAGGATTCTTCAAACAGTAGCACAGAAAACATGTACACCACAGGTTGATGTCAGCATTTCTTGTAGTTCATCCAAATATAAGTCAGGTGGGTTTTGGACAGTTCCCAATAAAAACTAAGGTGTTATTCTTGTTAGTCAAGAATTGTACTAACCATGGGTTTTGAACATGTACCTCAACATCAACATCTTGTAGATGTGAATTTAGCTTGCATTCCCAAGGCATCTTCTGCTCACTTGGGTTGAGGACTGTTCCTGTTGGATATTTAGCTAGTACGCTATTTTGGTAGCTTACATAAGCATACCTACATCGGACAGTAGATAGTTTTACCTCGTCTTTAGTGACTTACTGAAGACAGTACAGGTAGCTACTACACAACTAATATAAGTGACTTACTGAAGACAGTATAGATACCAGATAAATATAACCAATAGGTTTCAATAGTTCCATGGGCATGAAAGTGAGCAAGGATCCATTTGACTAAATGAGTGGATAGATCAACAGACATAGCAATCTGTTCATGATCAAGGAATCACGATAGGCAAACAATTGCCCATTGGATTTGTGGGCTTGACAGTTTGCCCTGCAGCATGTCTGGGGCATGTTTTCGAGCTGTAAAACGCAGCGAAAAACACAAAAACCTACCAGGCCATTCAATGCTGGGGGCCTGAAAATTTGAATTTCAAAAACTTGTTTTCTCATGACCGGACGAAACGGGATGTGTTCCGCGGAGTCTTCCCAGTCAAATGGTAGTGTCTCCGTCGAGCTCCGGTGAATGGTTGAGGCGCTATCGTCGGGGAAAGATGAGACGGGTCTTCTTACATAAATTTCTCAGTGCCAAGTTACCTGAAAAAGACAGTAGCTACATATTACATCGATCACTCTGACATCATCGCCCTCAACCGCCCCTCCTCCATCCGCGGTATGAAATCCACACAAAACGGAGCCGCATGCGACGCAAGCGTGTCCGTATAGTCATCCACGTTGATCGGCGCATCAGGTCTCTCTACGATGCGAAACGACCAAAGCAAGAGTGCAAGGTTGATGTACAGCGAATTGTTTGCGAGATACCGTCCCGGGCACACTCTGAAACACACCGTCTGCATCCCTCCACACAAGAGATGCACAGGACATACCTTCTACCAAATCCATACGGGTAGGAGGACGGCATGTCATTCCGGAGCTGGCCTTTGTCGTCGATCCATCGCTGTGGGTCAAATGTATCCGGCTCTGGAAAGGCCACTGGGTCTCTGGATATCGCCCTGGGCGATGGGCCACAATTGGGCGGTTTGATACGAACACATGATGCCGATACTCACCAGTGACATCCAATCACGGTCGCACCCGCAGGAATGCACTGACCCCTCTACGATATTCCCAGGCTCGATCAAAACCCTCTGAACAAATCAATAGCAGGCAACATACCCAGACGATGTCTTGAGTGGCACGGTGCGGAATTCCTATCGGACAGTACAGTTAATCCCACGATCTCCCTATATTTTAACACCACCCACCGACAGGTAAAACGGGTCTCCAGCGGAATGTTTCCAGCAAGTATGCATGAACCTGAGGAAGCGACTCCGAGTCTTCCCAGGTAGGCACTAACATGACGTTGTTAGACGTTCATGATCATCAACACGTTCGAGACTTGCGTCTATCTCTTCCGACGACTGTATCCAGCTCTTCTTGAACTTGTCTCTGTGCATCTGGGTGACAGGCAGCAGCCAAAATCATGTTTGTGATCGCGGCCGCACTCTTGTGATGGCCTATGTTAGTTCACGCGTCGGCAATCAATAGCAATAGGCTTACTGTCTCTGTCCCAGCACCAAATAGGGTTCCGGCGAGATAAGCCATCTCATCCGTCGAAAGTCCATGTTCACTTTGGTGTTCTAAAAGTGTCCTCATGAATGATTCACCTGCTCTCTTCGTTTCCTACAGTGAACCATATGTGACACCCCCGGCTTTGCAGGGTGGATGGATGCGTACCATTTCGAGACGAACACGATCCATTTGGTCTTTGAAGAGTTGCATCTCAAATCTGTGATATTCCTTCAACTCACGTCCATATCCAGGAATGTACTTCAACAAGGGGATGCGATCCACGAGATAAGCGCCAGGACGCATTGCACGGTCAAAGTTTCGCGTTGTTTCTTGAACCCGGATCACGTCCGGGTCTTCGCTCGACGTCGGCGTCGACTTACCATATGACAAGCGCAGAATGACTGACGCCGCAAACCTACAAGACATTGCGTTGTTCGTCAACTCTCCTTTGCCCGCACGCCAGACTCACCGTTGAGCATGTGCCTGGTGTTTCTCCGGGTCGTTGAGAACGTCCATGACGACGTTCTTTGCACTTTCCACCTGTATGCCTTGATAGGCCTTGATCGCCTTGGGCTGCAAGTGGGTATGCACGGTTTTCCGGAGCCGACGGAACCGCTCGCCGTTGCGCGTGAACAAGATTCCCAGCGAGTTAGATAGGAACTCGCCAGCAGCGATCGAGCGGGGACGATCCGCGGTCGCACTTCCCTCTTTCTCCATGATCTCACTCGCCGCCTACCACATCCATATCCACGGTCATGTACACGACGAAAGGGCGTCAGAGCGAGGCGACGGCATGACGCACGATCAGTACGCGTGATACAACGAACGAAACAGAACGCGTACGTCCGCACGCCCGATGACGATGATCACATGGCTTCCCTGGCGTAGCGTGATCACAGGGCCGTACGCCGCCACCCAGTCCGCGAGGGTGCGCGTAATGCTGGGGATCAGCGGGTCGCATCGATTCGGTACAACGCAAGTGGTACGCCTCACTTTACAGAGGGCATCGGGTTCTCCCAGAGCCACCGCCCTGGCGGTCCTGGCGGGAGGGGAACGCCATTCTTGGAGGTCGTTGCTTCCGGATGGGCCTTGTACAGCAAGGTGACGGCGGCTGCAGTCGTCGCAAGTCCGACGAGAAACTCTACAGCGTAAACGCTCGCGAATGCTTGCAAAGACATTGAGATAGTCGCAAACTTGAGAGAGGTAGACGAGTGCTAGTAAGCTCGACTGCGTACTTCTTTGTATAAAACGCGGCCTCGTGTTTCAATTTGAGACCATGTTGGACGGCGGCGTGCCGCACCCGAGTCACAAACCGCATCTGCTGACTGACCAGCCGCAAACGGAGATTACTTGATGACTGAGCAAGCCATTCGCTTGAAACGCCACGCATCCTCAGGTTAATAAGCTTCTGGGCTGCCCTTGTTGCTGACACAGCTTGATGTTCGCTCCACTGAGTACATATCACTGAAACGACATGCTAGTTACTGCGGGATCCCTGCCGACCACGCGATGAGGAAGGTGTGAAGGTGTTGTCGCTACTGGTCCATGGATCCAAGTTTCCTAATGCATACATCTCGGGAGAGTTTGTGAGGTATTCATTACAAGGTGTATGTGGTATTCGAGAGCTTGCATGGCGATTCGGAAGGATGCCAAAACGTATCTGTAACGTAGGACGATCTATAACATCAGGAGCCGAGAGTGATAATGGTAGTAAATGATCAAAAAGTAATCAGGGTATAAGGATCTCTAGAAAGGCTTGTATCTATCCTAACGTAGGAGTATCTGAAACGTCAGAAACCCGGGGTCATAACGATACCAAGTCTCGTGCGCGTGCTTGCCAAAAAAACATCCAAGCCAGAACTACGGACCGAATACATCCGCCTATGACGCCAACAGAACAGCTTCATCCAGGCGATGCTGTGCTTGTCGAATCTATTCCCTCGCCGGTAGACTCTCACTTTCTCTTGAGTTCGAGTTCTCTACCCCAACCACCATGAATGCACCTGCTACAAGCACGGCACCCACCAGGACTTGGAAAGTGGCAGGCTTACTGGGCAGGTAGTCGCCGACCACTGCCAATGGTATAGTGAGGCTAAGACCAACGGTAACGACGAGCGGTATGGTCTTGAGCATTGCAATTACGAGTAGGTAATCGCTCAACAGTAGGATAAATATCTGTCAGCCGAGTCAATGTTCACAATTCCAGCAGATATACACGATCCAGATCAGCGACTGCAGCATAGGAGCATGACGCCAGAGTACTCACGTTGAAGAGAATGCCCACGGCAGCTTCCCTGGTGCTGGGAAATTCCAATGACTCTACTCCAAGCCAGTGCAAAGAAAGTGCAACCGGCCAGCACAGTAAAATATCGAACAGACCTGCGTACCCAAAGAAAAGCTGCATATCTATTCGCGACTCCTCCTTAATTTGCACCTTCAAGAAGATCATATAAAAAGCATAGAACAGAGCTGAAAGCAAGGCAAGAATATCTCCAAGAACGGCAAGGAAATTAATGGGCTGGGTATTGGTAGTAGACTCAAGCATCGGACTAGTTGACGAATCGGAAAGCGATACAATGAGAACACCTGCGAAACTTATTCGGATGAGTTTCGTGAACGCATTCAAATGCCTAGATCCACATACCTTGTTAAAACCGAGGTAGCCTTTATCAGGGTGAACGTCTCTACGCTAAATATGCAGCCAACCACCAACGTAAATATACCTGCACGACTATCAGGCGCTAACTGAGCAGTGAAACGAGGCCCATACCGCCTGTGCCAGTCAAAACGGCTGCACTCGCTACACTCGTGTATGCAAGCGAGGCATTTACCAACAAACCACATGAAACAAAAATGCAAGGCGAGCTTTGCTGTCTCCTTTGGCGTGAGTCGATCATCAGCTCTGCGCAACGACTGTATGATCTGCAAAGCTCAAACTTGGGGTAGATTACGAGCTATGAAAAGCAGACGCACCAGAGTGTCATGTTCACTGGGGAAATCCTGAGCTAAAGGCTGGTAGCTGAGCATTTCCCATCAACATCTCGTGAGAGACGGAATGGTCCCAAGTACTCACTTTGTATCCCCACTCCGAGACGACGTGCTCCAAGGTGACCCCGGCAAACAAGAAGGTAATAGATACAGAGCGAAAGCAGCCGTGCTCAGATACGTTATCCTGTCGTTCCGTCAACGTCTGCTTATTGTGAGGTTGGAATTGCTCGGCAGAGGTCTAAGCTAGGAACTATGAGAACCTCAGTAGATGTCAAGCTACTGAGGAAATAAACCAGAGACTACTTCGAAAAGTGTACGCTCTAAGCTTATGTAACATTACCATAAAAGGAAGCTAAAGTGTGCTGGTCAAGTTTACAACACTGCTAGCAGTCGGGAAGACCAGTACGCACATAAAGGGCTTCTGATAGCCACAGACAAGTACATACTGGAGGGTTGTCAGCATAGTTTGGAGTGTCCACCTGGGTCACGAAATTGGATGTAGAACGACGAGGAGAAGAAGACAGATGCCAATCGCATAGTTGCTGGTTGTCAACTTGGGGGGCGGCAATCTTGATGTGCTAGTACGTCGTTCATTGTACTCCGGCACTGTGTTCATCTAGCGGACGTGCACTATGCTCTGGGGTATCGATATGACAGCCATCTGCAAGGTTGTGCATGGGAATGGTCGAGTTTGGGTTGTTCAGTTCCGCAGCGCTCCTAACAAACAACGGTACAGTCATCCACCGGCACTTGAAACACCAAAATTGTAGAGCGTGAAAAAGCACAACTTTATGCTTTATCAAGATCGGGCCACTAGATCTTGTAATAATGTATCACTACTTAGAACTGAGAGCATTTTATGAGGATCCACCGGAGCGAACCTACAGGAAACTGGCCTGCAGGAATGTGCATGTTATCACGACACCCCGGCACTTGAAACACTACTAAAAAGGTATATCTTGTTGATGGATAAGCAAATATTGATTTCCGCTTCATTACTAGTTTACCAAAATTAGCAACTCATCTCATTCCCACCGCTGTCGGACTCCATGCCTTCGCTTCCGACGTTCTCGTTCCCACCATTCCCACCATAACCGCCCGCTCTTTCAACCAAAGGTTTGGGGATTGCTTTCTCTAGAGCCCCTCTCACTGGCTTTTGTGGAGCCTGTCGTCCTTCCTACCCAGCCAGTGCTTTCTCCGCCCTATGTACACTTAGGCGTGTTTCCTGATACGATAATGATAGTGTTTGATGGTGCTCGCCAGACATGCCTCACCGGCATCATCCTGGCAAAATACACAACAACTATTCACTGGATTAAACATTGCAAAGTTATTTATCAGACCTGTTTACATATGTCATGTTTTACTTTTCTAGCCCACATAGTTCAATGAGTAGATAGCTATTAGTTAAATTTTCACCCAAGAAATGTGATCAGTATTGAAACCTATTGGTTATTTTTATCTGGTATCTGTACTGTCTTCAGTAAGTCACTAAAGATGAAGTAAAACTATCTACTGTCCGATGTAGGTATGCTTATGTAAGCTACCAAACTAGCTAAATATCCAACAATCAGGGCATCATGAAGTACAACTTATATGCAAAGAACCATTGTGACCCATAGAACTTGACTATATACTACTCTGACCATGATTAATGAACAAGATCTACAGAATTGTTGCATACTACAGGTGTTTGTTTCAAGTGCCAGTGGATGACTGTACAACAAATTAGGAAGGACACTGTGTAAATCTCAACTCCTGACTATCTAGTAATTGCATAATCATATTTGACCTTTTCGAGTACTTACTCTGAACAGACTGCCCCACCATGGGAGAAGTCGGTGCACAGTGGGATCCAGCATGACGAAACAGATCAACGCCGTGGCGAGTTGTCCCGTATGATAATGTCTCAGATCTCTCCGATCTGTCCTACGTAAATTTAGCGGCGGTGGGGTCAACCATCCGATCACTTATGTTTGGTCTGGCGGTGATCAAAGGGTTGCATATAATGGCACCTGAACTAGAGGTTACGATCCATATTTTCGTTCAGTGGCTAGGCTGGGGCGTCAAAGGAAAGGGTAAGAAACAAAGAAACGAAACGAAAATGAACGAGGCACAGCTTAGTATGTGTCTTTTCAAAGTAAGTGTCTATATGCACGTGTTCGTTACAGCAACAGCGACCACAGTGTATGATGATACTCGAGACGGGAGAAGAACACTTGAAACAGGGAATTGCTGACCAATCGCCATCGAGGCTGCAGGATACAGCTCCTTCATATTCAGAAACACGCGAAACACATCCCTTGTAAACCAATCAACCACACACACGAATTTAGACCATGGGAATCACGCGGGAATGCTGTACCACAGTGTTTCCAGTTGTTAAGAACGATGCGGTCTCTGTAGGAGGTGGAGGGCTGCCGAGAGAGGAGTGCGAGGTGGGTGGCGGTACAGTCATACCCGGTACGATCCCGTGTGACTGCGTGGTCTCATACGACATAAGCCGGGGGGAACCAACCGGCGTTGACAGGAAGAGGGTGGATGGATCCGATGGCCAACGCGTGTGGGTATTCGACATAAGCATGTCCGTGGATAGGATCGGTGTCGTTCTGTTAGCACTCTGTAGGTGCTGACGTTGCCTATGTGTGTAGAGAAAGTAACTCCCCACAAGAATGAGCAATAGACCGGAGGCGCCACCAATGGTTCCACCGATGATTGCACCAAGGTTGGAGCGGCTCGAACTCGAAGCTGAGCTCAAGTTGGTGGGCTTGTAGTCGGACTGATCTGCGAATCAATAAGAGGGAGTACAGTGGGGGATAAAGGAAAGCTGGACTTGCTTTGGCTGGCATAACTTTGTGCCTGTCCTATATCAAACAACTCGGACTGCCAGCTCGCCGCTAGATACATTGTCAGAGATATTGGCAAGAAGATGTAGGATCTCGTACGGTCGATGGTAGCCCAGTAAGGTATCGAGGCATTGTTCGCAAGGACATAACCCTTCGGGAAAACTCTAACTCTGAAGGTCAGAAAACGATCCAAGGTGCGGAAGAAGACAGCGAATGCCCACTGGTCCTGGTAACTCGAGGGACAATCTTGAGAGAATGAAGGCCAGCTATAAACACACTCGTCAAAACGCTGACAGAAGTCACAAGGCAAGCACTCACGTCGTCACGTCGCCCGTATTTTCCAAGTTCTGGCAAAGTGTGCAAGCCATCATGAGGTTATAACAAGACCAGGAACTATTGACACGATAGCTGTGGACAAGCAACGGGACTCGAGCTTGGGAAGGTCATACCAATAACAAGGAGTGGCCGTCGTACCATTCGGCGAATTATAACGATACCCAGAAGGTAGAGCAGGCTGTGTCCAAGCTGGATGATTGCAGGCACCTGAGTGTCTCATACGAATCTAGGAAATAGAGGACATACTATCCCCAGCACATGCTGCGATCACGTACGCTACTGCCAAACAGGGATCCTGTTGCTCCGCGTTCTTCATCCATGCATACTCGGGTAGACATGTCACATTTGAGACGGGGATGAAAATTTTTGGGTGACGACTCGACACCAGAGGGAATGAGAAAACTAGGGCAATGAGAAAACAGAAGATATTACAGCACATGTTCGCTCAGGTGTTGCATGAATCAAATAGTATATCACTCGATGGATAAAGATGGTCTATAGGAGAGCGTCTGAGGGTGGTTGTGAAAGTGCGGGAATGGCTGCGGGAGCAAGCTCAAGAATTGAGCGCACATGACCTTGATGCTCAGCCTGGCTGGCATCTGTGGCAAACCCGGCCGCCGCTGCAATGGCGATCAACACATCGAGATATTACCGCCAAGAGATCAGGAAGCCCGAATTTGTCACATGAGCATACTAGATAATAACTGTGGGTGAGCGTGCTATTTTAGTGGAACTTTCCAATACGATCCTGCACCTGCACTTACTAGCAATACTGACAGGCTGTACCTCACGCTCCTCCCCAGCGGCCGGTTCGAGGGTGGGGTCCCTTCCTAGTTAGCGGGTCGTAGTAAATACCTTAATTTACCAAATTCAGAGTCGATTCAAACCCCGCAACTTCTCCCCTCCACCCTTTCACCGACCGCTGGAATCAAACATGAGTACTTGAGTAAACAGAACAGCCACAGGTCCATGGACCCGCGTCAGACCCATGGACGCCCACCAAGGACTTTCCTCAATGGCTTGCAGGATGCAGTTATCTGTGTCATCACGGCATCATCCGAATAAACGAGCGTTTGAAATAATCTGGTGACTGGGATGATTGAGTCCAACTTGGGCTAATCAGCCTGAGAATCTGCGCTGATCCCCAATGTTTCCACGAATTTTAGAAGGCCGGGCATGTCATCCCAGTTTCATCTTTGGCCGTGTCCTGGTCACCAGACTATCATGATCTTAGCAAGAATGGTCTTACATCCTGTCTTTGCGGACGTTCCTAGCGCCACTCAAGGTGTTCCCAACTGATTCTCATAGATGAACTATGACCCCAGACCTAGGATCTCCTTGTGGCCAGTTAACTTGACAAACTCCGTGTGTGAGCTTGGCTTTTTTTTTTTTGCGAGTTGATCGCTAAGGAGCAATACACCTTGGATCGAGGATAGCTGTGATGGGTCCCATCTCCTGATCACTTCAAACTACTCAGTGGTTCTGGCTGGCGTATCATAGTTATTTATGGCACATCCTTCTCTTCCGGAAAGGGATACAGTACTGACACGTTCTTGATCACGGGGCTGGTCTTCGCGTTGACGGTGAATTATAGAGAGTGCGGATGGATCAGAGCACGTCTGGTTGGGACCATCAAGCATGTCACATTTTTCCGAGTAGTTCCGCAGCAAAAGACAGCTCTCATCCTAGTCTCCTCCTCCCCACAAATTTTCTCTTTTATTTTCAATCTTTTCGAGGTTTCACCCTTGAGCTGTCGTTCCTTATTACCCCTCAGACTCCCCCGTTTCTTGAATTAATCACGATGTCTACGGTTCTGAATTGTTTGACGTGGATGCAAAGCCAACACGACCAAGATCCATGCACAACTGCACAGGAAGTTGGCCGACTTTGCAACGCACAATGTAAGCGAAACTTTAGTTATTCTAGCGCACTTCATGAACGGCGGGCCACCAGGCATTTACGCTAACTCTTTTTACTAGACACCGTATCTCTAACCGGTTTTCAGGAAAGCAATTACGTCCCGAATGTTACCACGACTAACGGTTGCACATGGTGAGGGATCCGCCACACAGTACCCACAAGAATGTTCATACCCGATAGTTCTTGGTCGATTTACAACCTACTGAGCGCTTGCTCTTACTGTGTTGGGCAATATCAGTATACCAGGTGTGTTACTTCTCATTATATGGACAATGATCACATACTCTCTTAGCTGGACGACATGGGTCACTGGCTGTGGAAGTTTGGCATCGAATACTTCGTAAGGCGGTTTTGAACTCGAGCCCCCTCAAGCCTTAAGGATTGGCGCTTTCAGGTACATTCCGTCTGGACTACTCATCTCGCCAGGTATCCCGTTCTGGGCTGCTACAAATCGCAAGTGTTTCACCAAGCTGTGGTCATGTGTGTCTCACTTCTTCTAGCTTACACCTGGGAAGGTGCAGTATACAACGTCACCAAAGCGGCAGATATAGCAGCACTAGGTAGTTACTCAATTTAGTGCGAACTCGATCCATCATCTGTTTACACCGCTCCTACTAGATTATCCGGATGTGACTGGTGGACCCATTCCCACGTCTACGCCCACTACGACAGCCTCCTCTGCTTCGAGCGTACCGGTCGGAGCGATAGTTGGGGGGGTGATAGGAGCTATTGTGATCTTCGCCATCGCGGCGCTGATTATTTTTTGGGCGATGCGTCGCCACCGCACGAGTCTTAATGGTGTTTCATCCTTGGCCGCATCCCACCCACTGCCTTCGATTCGTAATCGAACCCTAAAACAGCCCACCACGTCCGGGTACACATACATATCGCCTGGACCTGTCTCTCCTCGTCTCACATCATCCGTCCATTCCACGACGAGTCTAGCAGCCACGTCGCCGCTCGTCTCGCCCATCTCATCGGGTTTCTCCTCACGAGGACATAAGGCGGCAATCTCCGCGGATACCGCCGACATGATTTCTCCCTTCCTTTTGATGTCTCCCGAGCGCCCAACAAACAGATCGAATAAGTCTCTCCCGCGGACGGGGAATGCCACAGAAGCCCGGTCCGAGAGCGTGACTTCTCCTTCGCGACAACGCGCACGACTGAATCCTCCGCCGTACTCGGCTTCCGCGGAGTCTGAGCCAGCCCGGCCTGCTGCTGCTGCGGTGCGGGAGGTGTCGACGAAGGAGCAGAAGAAGCGGAACGACAGCGCGTCTGGGATGACGACGTGTTCGGGTCATTCACGGACATTGACAAAGGAAAGTGCGACCACTGTTTATGTAGGTCCGCGAATGGAACAGGGTCAACCGCGCGCTGCGACGCCGGGTGCGGGAACAGTGGAGAGCGCAGTCAGCGCGGGGACTGTAGGTGGTGTGGGCAGCGACGACAATGGTAATGCGGTGACAATGTACCACGAAAAGGCAGACCAGCGACCGCCCGCGGTCTGACATCCTAGTTACCCGTGTCATTGCACTAGAGAGATTGGCGAGTGGATGATTCCGCTCCGCATGTACAGATTCATTCGGACAGCTATATATATTTTATATGTGTTGTATTAATCACCTATTAGACCGAGGATAGTATCATGCAAGGTGGTAATTGGGGTGAAGACCAGGGTATGCCGACTTGATGCGGGGTTAAGAAAATAAGGCCGTGTATGCTTGATTCGTGACGCGTGACTGATCAGACTACGACGAGAGGTGCATGTATCATACTAAGTAACTGGATTTGCGAAGACGCATTGAGTACAAAATATGTACAAGGACCGGCATGGATGGCTAAATGAAGCGACGTATTGGATGTGTGTGTCTGGGCATCCATCTAAGATGCCACGAAAGCTGCATAATCCAGAATATCAGTCAAGGGGCCACTCTCTCGCAGTTGCACAGTAACCGTGCTATCCGCTGCGATGAGTGATAGACCGTAACGCTTGCGTTCTCTGTTGAGCATGATGGGCCCGGCGGCAGTACGCGCGCGCTCGAGCACATGTGTAGATGCTGCTGGGAATGGTAACTGCGGCAGCACCAACTCGGAAACAAGAGAATGTAGTGATCACAAGCCTTGTTACAACTGGACAATGGATAGGGCATGCTGGACGGCAACGCGACCTATGCTCTCGTAAGAAATATTTCAAAATAGAAATAGAAGAATGCATACCTCTGCCGGGATCGCTGTGTGAGTTGGAGGGTGACTTTGCGGGTTCTTTCCGTAGTACATACTACGTCAAGATGAAGTCAGTGCGCTACTTCGGTAACGAAGCGACCATGTCCCACTGACTGATCTTGTCAGGTGGTCGTTTGTCATGGCATGCAAGTAGATGCCTACTAGTGTGTCGACATTATTTGGTTGTAAATTATTCAAGTGTACTGTAATGCAACGATACGTCATACTTACCTTGATGCACGGTGAATGCTTGATGATAATTTCCCTTCCCCGATTGCGATAAACTGATTGACCAGAGGAAATGAAATTGAACGAATATATTGAGGCCGTTTGAATGAGACCGAGCTGGGCGTGTCAATGTGTCCCAAAATGCTGTACAGAGTTTACAATGCCTCTGGTCAAACGAACAGCTCGTCGTATTTCCTATGGTGTGGTAAGATAATACAGGAAGACTCACAGTTGCTGTCAGGGACTTGCCATTCATAGACTGCTGCCCTTGTCAATACCTCCAGTTCCTTGTTTGACCTTCAAGGGCGATGACGAGCTATTCGTTTGACCAGAGGAGACTCGTGTCGTACTCCAAATGGAAGCGTCAAGATGATTAGCTGTCGTAATTTGACCGCTATACGGTAAATATTTCGCTGCTGTCACCCAATGCTCGTAGCGTATCAGCCCGACGACGCGTCTGCGCACTGCCGTGTCCAAGATGAGGGCTGCACATGCTGCGACGAATTGAGTCGAGTCAAGTGAGAAATTAAATGTGAGGATGCCGGAGGTGGCACCCCCAGGCCAGAGGCAGCCGTAGCGATCCTCCCTACATCGAAAGACTCGTCGTAAGTTTTCGCATTCTAAGAATCACTTCGCCAGACAAGGGTTACTAACCCACCAGCCACCCATTGACACGAGAAACAGGCCAGCTTTTCTTTCATTGTCACAACGAGTTTGACGTCTTCGATTCGCCAAGCTTGAAGCTCTCCTTGAATTCCATCACTCGCGAGACATTCGCTATTCGTTGAGAATGTCACTGCTTGTAATCCGCTTCCAACCTCAATCGGTGGATCACGGCGCTCTTGTCCAACGGTCAGCATTGCTTGATGGGCTGCGTCTTGTCTGTACATACCAATACTATAGTCGCGGTTGTCAGCAACACGAGCAGGAGAAAAAAAGTCAGTGGAAAAGGTGATTTCTCCGCACTGTACGTGCACTACCCTCCCCTGATATAGGCCAGTGGACGAGGTGATATTTTCGGTGTTTTGGTAGGTAGGCAATATATATATCACCATTCTGCTCTACAAGGCCCCATTGGCCCGAGCAGTCGAGGTCCATCACTAGTTGCTTCATGTCATTCGTGTAGATCGGTGCTCTCCCTGCATTTTCTCCTTGATGGCATGTCCGATCGTCATCAAATGACACAGGTCTGTTCACATGATGCTCATAAGTAGTCACCATTTGACAACGGTCAATCCTATAGCCTGACAGATTGATGTAGAAGTGGTATCAAGGATGCTCACTGTGTGTCATGAACGCGATGCCCACGATCAATATACACATGTTTATATGTATCTTTCATGGGTACCTCGCGGGAATGGTGGGCATAAGTGCCATTTATTTACACAATCACGGGTACAGACGACTATCGACCCCAAGTCTGCCATATGAGTCGCTTTTACCCCTTCAACAAGTTGGAAGACGCACACATATACGCGAGGAAGTGTGTTACCTCGTCCAATGGTCCGTCGAAAGTGGGGAACTGTCGACATCTTGTCATCGTTCGAAGCAGAGAGAATGGCGTGGTATTGATTGAAATTGCGGATATCAAGCTTCAAGCGTTTAGTTTGCGCAACCACGACCCTATTAGTCTATGGACTGCGAAAATACATGCATCGATCGACTATATGGTGACCTGAAGGTGTTGGAAACGCGTTGGCGAGGTGGTTTCCAGATTACATCCACCTCAGCAATGGCGATGTCGTCCCCCAAGCGCACTTCTGCAGTGTCTATCACCGCCTAGGACAACCCTAGTCCATCGCGCAGGTGTCTGTGATCGGATATAGACCCAAGTTCAACGCGGTACAGCTTACACGTGTTCTTTATCTGTGTCCGCAGGGGATTCCAAACAGTAAACAATTGGACTGTTTGATCTTCGATGAGAAAAGAAGGTGCCAAGATGGATCCGAGGTGCTTACCTGCAGGTTCGCCGCAGACACCCACACGCGCACTGGAGTTGCAACACAACGAACACTACATAATCCCAGTTCCGTGGGGTCCCCTGGAATCAGGGCCCCATAAGAACCGCTCGGAGGGCCATCCATGCTTGTCATGATTCATTCCAAGGCCTCCAATGACTTGACAGTCGATACGGTGGTCATGGATGAAATCGGCGTTGTGCTTCTGGTGCCATTCTGTTCTCGTCGCAGGTTCGACTGTATACCACGAATTAGTATAGTAGGTTCATGCATATTTTTGTAATGCCATAGGGTCCGGTACTCGAATCAGTCAAACTTGAACTCGGAGATGACCTCCCAACATCCTTGCCCAAGATCCTGGTGAGCTCAAGCTCAGTTGATGCAAGCAGTGTTAGTAAACATACCCCGCTCCCCAATTGGAACCTATCAATCACGGTCAAACGCCTATCGTCGCGGATTGAAACAATATGTACAGCCTTGGGCTTCGTCTGTGTTGTTCAGGACGTCAAAGGTGCGGGTGTGGACAAGAGGCACAAGGCAAATACCAGGGAACTAACGACGGTTGCTGCATGACAACTTCCCCGCATTTTCATGAAGACAAACGTGCTAGCAAACTTGCCCGCTGGAGCACCCTTAGCTCAGAGCTGTCAGTCGTGCCCTAAAAATGCCTATAGGACACTGGAATATGATCAGCCCCCGGGGACGATAAAAGAAGTGAAGAAAGGTCATCTTTGCTGTCGTGGACTCGAATAGACTCTGTGGTAGCTGTCGTGATCTGATGGCCGTACAGCACGTATTTTGCTGCACTCATCTTGACGCCTTGGTCAAGCGTTGGTTCGCTGCCGCGAGAAGACTTGTTTGTATGTCTTTGCATCTAAGTACTCGAACCCCGTCATACCAGGCCTCACCACCAAAAACACGTCACCAATGTGGTACCTCGGTTACAGCGTCGTCTCACAATCAGCATCAACAATTTCAACAAACAGGTACTCCACCTTGCTAGCACCCACCAGTCATCATCGGTGACATGGTCATGCAGTGACAAGGCGGCTTTTCACTCGTTTTAAGCGCCTTGGAGAGCTTCGTGACCCGGAGGATGCGACTTCGACACTGAAGGATGCTACCGACCTCACTCCTTACGGTCACACGGACAAGCCTGGTAGTCCGAACAACCTCGGCACTTTCCTCAAAAGTCGTTTTGAGCACCTCGGAGAGCTGAAGGATCTTGAAGATTCGATTTTAATGCTGAGAGATGCTGTCGACCTCACTCTTCACAGTCATCCTGACAAGCCCCGTCGTCTTAACGACCTCGGCATCTCCGTCAGAACTCGTTTCAAGCGCCTGAAATGCCTTCGTGACCTAGGTGATGCAATTTCAGTGCTGGGAGATGCTGTTGACCTCACTCCTCACGGTCACCCTTACAAGCCCGGCCGTCTTAACAACCTTGGCGACTTCTTCAGGACTCGTCTCAAGCGCTTCGCAGAGCCGAGCGACTTGGAGGACATACTTTCTATAACTCCCATGCTGCTTCCACTCCCTTTGGACCCGTTGTCGCTCGATTTCGTGCATCCCAGAATTGGATCTCATGGCTCGCCGCCTATGCCATCACTCTCTTCTCCATGCGTATTCAGTCGTTATCAACCCCCTCCCTCAACTTGCATGGATTGGCCTCTCTTGAACACCGCTACTCTGAACTCACGCGAGGTCTCAATGGGGTGCAAGAGGCAGCTGCGGCAGCTCTAGATATGGGACTCCCTGAAACCGCTGTAAAGTGGCCTGAACAATGACGCTTGATTGTCTTGGGGGAGCTGTTTCATCTTTGCAGCTCTTATGAAGAAGTGTCGTCTATTCACCCGGATCATGTCCATCGACTTCGAGAACTGTCTATCGCATTAGACCGTGCTAGCACTACTCGCGAAAAATTTTTGTCTGCACAATTAGATCAGTTTCCAAGTGCAGCCAAAAGTGCGCCCGAGACATTGCGGGAAAAGACCGACAGACATCGTCCGCTTGCGATCGAGCGAGATAAATTGCTCTAGGAGATCCGGAGGCTACCAGGGTTTGAGGGATTCCTCCGTCACAAACGATTCTCTTAGCTCCATGCTTCAACGCATGCCGGGCCAGTGGTCATACTCAACGCCGCGGAGAGCCGTTGCGATGCGCTGATCGTCCTTGACAATGTGGACCATGTCATTCATGTGCTACTTGCTAATTTTACTATGAAGCGGTCGGTTGATCTTCAGACAACACCGAAGAGCTTCATTCGTCGCGCAAGGGAGGGCCAAAGTGTAAAGTGGGAGGGTATCAGCTGGGAGTCTCTGTTATCATCTCTGTGGAAATGCGTCGCCAAACCAGTCCTAGATGCCTTGGCTTTCTCGGTACGTCGTCTCATGTGACTCCAGTTTGCAGCCAATCCATTGATCTATCGACACCTAGATACCTAGAGACCTATCACGCTTATTTTGGTGTCCGATTGGCCCATTTCTCGATCAGCGATAAGCTTGCCCCTGGTATGGCGAGGGACGTCTACGGACACCTGTTTCGGAGTGGCACACGGCCATTATCGGGAGGCTGTACAAGCACTGCACGAGGCTGTGGAGAGACTTCGAGATAACGGCATGGTATCGTTTGACGGGGTTCCGTTTATCCATGTAGGTATTTGAACACGGTGGTGTCTATACATTTGTCTTCTGTGGTGACTGTATCGTATGCCTCATCATGTACACGGATAGACCATTACTGACTTACTTTATCATTTCTTCAAATCGACATATGCCGTTATGCACGTGCGCTTCAATGACGCTGTGGAACCATTCGGATTCGGGGGTGTCTACACATCGATCATCGGGTGATGCGATGGAATTGGCATTGCGTGTCGCTCTTTTGTGGACCCACGGAAGATCTTGTGTAGCCATGCACTCGCCACGAAATATCTGTCTCCATCGTAGATCACGAATTTCTGCTGTTATTTGTCCGCCATGCCCGGAATACCTGATGACATTGACGAAGCCACGAAGAGTACATTTTGTACCTCAGAAGGATCTACTAATATATGAGAGTTGCATATGCTTCTGCAGGGCCGAACCGCTCATGGACTAATACAACTAGGCTGCAACCTGGCACGATTCAGTTTAGTATTCTATTATTATATATCGTATTGAACCACGCGAGTCAATGTGTCCCATCCCCGGTCCCTGACCTACAACACAACATCCATGTGGGCAACATGAGCGTACTGGTGATTTTTCTTGATCCTGGCTGATGCTAGCCTGCCATAAGTCCGACAACACGAGTTCAAGAAAAGTACGCGCACCTGTACATGAACACTCCCAGCTGACGATTCCAACGTGTCGGTCATTTCAAGCTGTTGCAACTACATGGAAATGAGCTTCCATGACAAGACTCGCTATCGCCAGAGAAAGACATACGAGGTCTGCGTTCATCCGGGTTGCAGTACCGTCTTGTCCACTGTGGGTGGCAACTTTGTTTGCGTTGCTAAGCTTGGTAGATGATCCACACTGAAAGGTGTATTGAGTGACTGAAATCGGACTCGAGAGGTCACGGACCTCTGGTTGACTAGTCACCGTTCGCTGAAATGACATATTAGATGCGACCGCATTACACTGCTTGATCATCGTTTGTGCCACGCCGCAAAGATGTCAGTGAGATATTTTCGACGACATGCTAATAGAATCCTACTGGTGGTTGGCTGTCGTTGTGGCCGCTCAAAGTCGGACGCCGTTCGTTTGCTTTCTCTTGGTCACGAATTGATGTCTAAGATAGTGTGTTAGCGTGATAGTCATTCACGGTTCACGATGCGTACCTCAATGACGGCAGTTATACTTTCAATAACAATTATCCCGCCCTCTCCACCAATTGCAAGAAATTGGTCATCTGGGGAGAGTGCAATCGAATGTATGTCCTTAAGTTCATCGCGTTTGACGAGACCGATCTGGGGATGCTCCGACTCGGACTGTAGCATGTCCCATAACCTGACCGTACGATGTGCTGAACATGCAATAAATCCTGCATGCCCTGGGACAGCAATGCCACGCGACAAGTAGGAAGTATTGGGAGTCAGCCACGCAACTGTTTTTGCAGATGGAAACTGAGTTTTCTGTATCGCACCGCCAGATACGACGATAAGCTGTTCATCTGACCAGAGGATACCAGTGTTGTAGAACGAGGTTACATCCACTCGGATGTCCACGAGCAATTGACTATCTCTGCTGTCATAGACTTGAACAGACTTTTCGGTGGCCGTCGCGAAACGATCACCTTGCGGTGAGTACTTCGCTGCTATCACGCTATCTTTGTGGCGGAGCGGGCCAGCGACTCGTTTGCGGGTTGAGATCTCCCAGATGGACACTGTGCGATTCGCAGATGCTGTGACAAGCCGATTGGAGTCGGGCGAGAAATCGACGCCATGGATTGTGGTGTTGTCATCCCTGTGCGAAATGACCTTTCCGTGTGTTTTAGCGTCCCACACGACCACCTCTCCCCAGGATGTCCCCGCAGCGATCCATCTGCTATCTTTTGAGACAGCGAGACAACGGACGTTCCCCACCAACATTGATGCCACTTGTTTGCGGTCTCGCACTCGCCATACTTGGACCTTGTCTGACCCGCCACTCAGGAGATACTTGCCAATCGCTGTGTATGTCACCACCCATATAGAACTATTGCCAGTGTCGATTGCAATCAGTGGTTCACGGTGATCTTATCTAAAAATGAGCATGAGAGCAGCACCATTTCGGTAGCACGTACTACTGGTCGTTGTTGATAACATGGAAAACAGAGCAACGAGGTCTGTCAATGGGGAACTTACAGTTTAAGTGTGGCATAGCATTTCCCTTGAAAGCATTTTCGGCACTTGTTCACGCTCACTCACTCTCAGTGTCTCCTACCCACGATGTCAGATCCGTCATCATGCGATGCTATGTTTAGCGTTGTATACGATGTCCTCAGTTTCTTAAAGTTCTTATGTCGAGCCTGAGAGGCTTCGGAATTAGCCGATGGCTTCGGCATTCATCGACGTCGAGATCATACCACAAAAGAACAGGTTCTCAAACTTCAGATTTCACTAATCGACAGTTGTGGTAATGTACGCCACCATCAGTTCTATATTCGTACGATGATCAGAGTATGGAACTTGAAGCATGACACTCATGGGGCCATTCGTCAAAGAGCCAAGGTTCCATCCGCTGAGTATGAACCAAGCATTTCAGGTTTGACAAGAAGCTGATCCTGAGCGTGTGGACCTTGGCGAATGTCTCCAACGTGTCAGGGCCGACCTCACTTTTTTGGGATCCAGCTCCGTTCAGCAGTTGCATCGTAAAAGACCCTGGAAAGTCACGGCAGACTACAAACCTGCGGGCGTCAAACTTTGATTTACCCATATGCTTTTTGTTCGGGCGTGTGCGCAGTCATGATGAGATTTCACTCGGTGTGTCATCCATTCTGAGGACTGTCTGACAGAATGACTTCATGACCAATCCATGCGGTCAGTTTATCTACTTTTCTGCAGGGGGCATGAGCTGGACCTCGCTTGTGGATTGTACCCTGGATTACAGAGTCCTTTGAATAGTGTTACGCGACGCGCTTAGCCTTTTTTCCCTCGGAAAATAGAATATAACACTACAGGACTTGAAGTCTCGCAGATCGTACGGACCCAAGGTTTGACACATGGGTGATCTGAACCCCACGTTGTACGCCATCGCCGTTGGGGGCTGCTCCCTGATACTCTGCGTCGCTGGACTCTTCGTTGGGAGAAAGCTTACTTCTCGTCAACTCCCTGTTCCTCTTCCACCAGGTCCTAAAGGATTCCCCTTTCTCGGCAACGCGCTCCAGATCAATAAGGCTGAGCCGTGGCTAACTTATCTAGACTGGAAGAAAAAATATGGTATGTGGCTGCATCTGTCAACATGTATTTCCTCGTTTTTTCACTCAGAAATACTAGGTGAAATTGTGTCATGCGACCTGTTGGGTCAACTCTACATCATCATCAACTCGGAGAGGGTCGCGAGAGTACTGCTTGACCAACGTTCAAATATTTATTCTGACCGCCCGGTGATTCGCACCTCCTCTCTGTGAGGAATACAACCTGTCCAGTTCAAGTCAGTCTGATAGACCTGATCTTCATAGTTTCGGAATGGAGTATAATACGGGACATCTTCACTACGGTGATACTTGGAAGTCTCATCGGAAAATCTTCCACCAGAGCTTCCATCGCTTAATGATTCCTAAGTACCATGTGTTACTTGCCAAAAAAACGCGAATGTTGCTGGTAAACCTACTATGCTCACCGCAACATTTCGAGCTTCATATGAGAACGTAAGCATGCCCTCTTATCAGCTGCATGGCGTCGTCCGTTGATGCTCGTCTTTGACAAGTTTTGCCGTATCTGTCATCATGTCCATAATGTATGGCTATGACGTTAATTCGAAAAATGATCCCTTTGTAGATCCAATCGAGGAGACGATACAAATCGCTGTCCAAATGACTCCTGAGAAAGCGGTTGTGCTCAACTATTTCCCTTGGCGTGGGTCGTAGCCAAGTAGCGGCTCCACCATCTATCTGACCCTATCTAGTTCTCAAGCTCCCGTCGTGGTTTCCTGGTGCAGAACTTCAACGATTGGCGAAGCGATGCAAGGAGCTGTCTCCGAAGATCCGAGATGCCCCCTTTCAATTCGTGAAAGGATGTTTGGTACGTGGGTGACTATATATTATTCTTGCGTGCTGATCATGTTCGATAGGCGAAGGATACTGAAAATGATTCAGTAGTCGCGCAGCTTTTACAGGACGAAACTGTCACTGCTCAAGACCGTGGGGCGTACGAGCAGACTATAAAGGACAGCGCGACGTCTGGTTTCATAGGTAAGAAAGTGAATCGCATACTATTCTTGCCTCTGTATTGACTTTGCGCACCGTCTGCAAAGCTGGCACTGATACGGCGAGTTTGGCTGCTTCTTTATTCACGCCGTCTCATCTGTAACATCTTTCAAGACGCAATGTATTCTGATTACGCTTACATTGGCACTCATTCTGTATCCAGAGATCCAGGAACGTGCACACGCATTGATAGACATGGTGGTAGGAAGAGACAGGTTGCCAATTTTCGACGACAGGACATCCTTGCAATATATCGATGCTGTCCTTCGAGAAACGCTGAGGTGGAGTTCGCTGATTCCATTGTGTGAGCTGTCATACAAGCGAGTCAACTCCTTCGAATACTGACTGCGGGAAAGCTATGCCACGCCGGGTCACGCAAGATGACATCTTTGAACATTACTTGATACCCAAAGGTAAGTGATATTTCCTCCGGTGCTCCTCCGTTGATGGGTTCTCTCACGATCCATTCTCAGGTTCTGTCATAATACCAAATGTGTGGTATGTCGCTTTCCATCTCTCAGCACTAGAGATGGACTCCATTCTTCCCCATCTAGGGCAATGGCACGAGACGAAGAAATGTACCCGGATCCAAGAACATTCAAACCAGAAAGGCACCTCGACGCAAACGGCAACCTCCTCGAGGAGGATACATCTATCATTCACTTTGGTTTCGGACGCAGAATTTGTCCTGGACAGCACCTCGCCAGCGCTTCTACCTGGATTGCAGCAACGAGCATGCTTTCCATGTTCAAGTTCAGCAAAGCAATCGATTCTACTGGGCATGAAATCGATGTAATTCCAGAATTCTCTGGCGGAGTTGCGCTGTGAGTCGTCTTTTCTTTCGCGTCACTCTCTTTTCGGGGTTGTACCGTGACGTCAACGATCACTAACTGTCTGGGCTAGTCGTCCTGTTCCATTCTCCTGTAGTATCACACCTCGTTTTGAAGGAACGGAGGCACTTCTTGGATAGAACGGCAGAAGCTGCGAAGACGGTGTAAATATTCTATTCTTAGATTAGGTGCATAAGTCATTAATCGTTTATCATGGCTATAACTCTCCAGCAGAGGGAAGATCACTTGTAAGTAATTAGTCAAAGAGCTCGTCAGCGCACGAGGGAGTCTGACTCTCGCTCTCGTGGTCCTCTAAACAATGCTAAGAAAAAAATTAAAATATTTACGATACCCCATCATACACTGGGACCTGCGTAACAGGCCGAACTTGTTTGATCGAAAGGACGTGCCACGTAGACTACAGAACGTCCAATACGCGTACATCGTCGAGAAGATCAGCCAAGAGGACGTTCTCCCGCAACTGCACAGTGATCGTGCTATCCGCCGCGACCCGCCTGTACACCACCGCGCGTCGACGCATCGACGTCAATGTGAATAGTAATGCACCAAACGGCTGTCCCAGACGGGCGACGAGCCGCAACGCGCATGTCTCTCCGTCCATGGGCACCGTATCCACACGAGCAACGAGTTGGTGCTGAGAACTAACTGAGCTTGTCGTACAGCTTCAAAGCCAAGTCAAAGTCGAGGGTTGAGACACGTAACGCGTTGACAGTCTCCTCCATCTTAGTGTCCTCGCCCCCTGACAGTCCAGTCCATGCGAGGACACTCGTGTCGCCAGATCCAGCGAGAATATAAGCTAGTAGTCGTCCTAGTGCATTTTCCTTTTCGCCATAGATCGCTGGCATGCCAGATACAGAGAAAATGCCAAGCAACGAATATGCTGCATCTTCGATGAGCGTCGTCTGCCTAGTTGAAGCCAAACCCAACTTCTCCCGAATACTGCTTAATCCAGGATGAAGTGCCTTCAATTGCTGTGCGGAAACACCGGTAGCCTGTTGCATCTCCGAGATGATTTCAAGCGATTCTTTGTGGTTGAAAGTGTTCAGATTGAAGTACGGTGTCCAATCCTCTGTATAGAAGCGGATAACCTTTATAGCGACGTATTCCTGTAATGTCCATGCACGAGGGTCCCAAATGCTCTTCACGAGATCGCCAAGCTTTGCTGTGGAGGGAACACCCCAGAGGAAGACAATCGTCATGGCCGAGCCACGATACCATTTGAACATGGCGACAAGTGCCTCCTGGAGCACGAAATTATCGTCCTTGTTAATGCAGCAAGTATCGCTCCATGCCCAGATGAATCCGTTATCTCGAACGATTTTGCAGAATATCTGCAGCTCCTCACGAGTCGGAGATTGTTCTAGATCGTACACCGCAACGTGGGTGATATCTTGGAACAACGGTTCGCCCTCTTCCCACTTGTGCGATAGCATAGTGTATCGGAAGAACTGCTTGACTTCGCGTTTAACGCAAGCGCGGTCAATGCGTATTGTCATCGATGATACGAGCTGGTCGACGATTTGGAGGGACATGAATGCAGCTACCTGCTCGCTTCAGTTCTGGAGGCGACCTGTGGTTATATTTATCATCGCGCATGGCAAATGACGTATAGTCCGTTGAATAACTCGGCGTATCAACGCTCTTGTACTCGACTGGGTGATGTACTGGTTGCGATGCTCTATCCACGATAACAATAAATCATACGTAACACAATATTAAGGCAACAACTGACCACGAATCATCGAGTCAGGAGATTCAGCCATCTTTGAGAGCATTGTCTCAAATGTTTGTATCGCATCATCATAGCGTCCCGCCTGATGTAAAGCCACGCGCCTCGTCTCATATCCCCATGGCGGTGAAGGATCGAGTGCGATTGCCTGTAATTTTGCGTCAAGACAAATGAACCTGCATTGCTTTATCTATGGCATCTTCCAGTGACTTCTTGGCTATGCAAGCCTTGCTTCGTAGGATAAAAAAGCGTTGGGTGTTGTTGGCTTGCTGGATAGACGCTGCAGTGAAGTAATGTCCGACTGCTTTATCACGTTGTTGATTATCCATGGCGATATCCCCAAGACGTTCCAGCATTTCGCAGCAGCGATATCTGAACTCTGGAGGAAGGTTAAAAATGCTACCTATATAATCACGAGGGCTTACCGCGAAACCATTCTGCCTGTTCACCCTGCATAGTTTTCTCCTCTTCCAACTTGCTCGTCATTTGGTGGAGGCAATCAACCGCGTCTGTTATCCCTTCAACCCCTTCGAGACCTTCACATAAGGCGCGGTAGATAGAGGGCCTCGGGACCTTGAACTTCAACCATCGAGTTAATCTTGTGATGAATGTTGGCAGGGCCGATGCTTACGTCGTGAGCACTAGACAGGACATCCTTCCACAAACCGTTTGTCAAATTTACTTTTGTCCACTCAACCAGAATTTTCTCGTGGTTCCAAGGAGACGATGGATCAAACGTAATCACCTGCCAGTTCTAGGTTGAAGGAACACACAAGGCAAGGCGCATATGACGTACCTAGTTGGCATCATCCAAAGCGTCCTTCCACGATCCGATGGTCATGCATGTTGGACTAAGGCACGCTCGTATCAGCTATAGGTAGTGTCACATCAATATCTCTCAATGTGCCAAGTGGATGAATGCCTCACCTCGGCCGTCACAATACGGACTGAGGGAGAAAAGAAAGAAGAACGAGAAAATTTTAGTAGACGACATCGTATCACGTGTGGAGTCCAAATGTTGAACAACAAGAACGGGAGTGGTATCGAGCTGTATGAATTCGGTGTCAAGAAGTCTAGGCCAATTTACCCTATTTCGGACGTCACCAACAATGCTTCGCTTGATTAAAAGGTCTTGTTGCTTAATGGGATTGAGGGATAACACAGCTGAATATCGTGCAATCACCGCATCGTGTCGCTGTTCGTCTGCTGCTACATTTCCCATGTGCTCTAGTTTCTCATAACAACGATGTGTGAAATCTAGCTAGCAAGAGCACGTGAACAATGCTGCTTGCATGTGCATGCTAGCGCTCACTACAAGCCCACTTCTCCTGCTCATTAAGTGAGTCCATCCTCCCCTCTAATTCGCTCACCATTTGATGGAAGAACTTGGCGGCGTCCATGATGCGGTTTATTGTTTCAAGACGTTCGCATATGACACGATATATTGTGACTCTAGCAGTTGTAAACTCCAGATGGACAAACTTTCAGGCCCATGAAACACGCCAGTACACAAGAAATTACTCACGCCAACAGCGGAAGCCGGTGCACCTTTCCACGAGCCATTTGTAAGCTTGGTCCTTGCCCACTCGATTAAGAACGGCGATGGTATTGGACTGGGGGTCGGGAGAAGCATTGACGCTTCATTATTTTTGGTTGTGTCCAAAGCTGCGCTGCCCCTACTTTCAGACGTGGCCAGATATCTTTGCGTGAAATCTACGAAGAGGTTTTGAATATTCGGAAAGCAGGCAAACGGACCATAAAATCACCAGAGATCCAATTTGCAACGACTTCGTTCAAATAGACCGCTTCTCCCAGTATGTTTACCATCCCTAGAGCAACGATACTTGCCTCTTTTGCACGACCCGCCGCATACAGGGCTTCAGAGAGATAGGGTTGTACCGTGGTATAAGCATTATCAAATTTCCATCCCGACATCTGTTGCAGATGGTGACCAGTTCAATATGTAGGAACATAGCTATTGAGAAACTTATCAGTGAAACAGTGGGGAGCACTCGACCTCGTGTTGTCGCGTGGTTGGGCTCGTGCATGCTCGAATAGTTGTATTGCACTCTCGTAGTCACCATCTTCCATACGCGAGTTGCCAAGAAGAAACATATATGCCTACAGAAATAGGAACTGTAGTAGAAGCCGTTTAATAGCATAATATACGTGCCTTGACCACATGAAACACTGAATTCATATGTGTAGTAGCGATGATGGCATCTATGCGCAACATTGCATCGTCACGCTCTCCGGCCATGAACAGCACAACAACGTAAATGCAATAAGCAGCTAGGCGCAACAAGGTTCTACTATGCGTAGAAAGACACCTTGATCAAAAGTAAAAGATATACACCATTCGGATGACAGTGCCTGAAGACAAAGTCGTAGAGCAGACAGCCCACCGTCTTTTGTCCCCTGTCTATGAGTGTAACACTTTGTGCGATATAGCCAATGTCGGATAGAGTTTAAGTAGTTCAGAGCGCATGGGAGGGGGAGGGGAGCAAGGTAGGACTCACTCTGTTAGCGTCGTCGATCGCAGAGTCCAAATATCGCATATTCACTCGTATGAGCGCCCTGGCGGAGAGTATATGATGGCTAGAGTTTCTAGCATTGCTGATTATTTCTGTCAGTAATGATTTCGCATCTGTGAACCAACCCTGCTTCCAGGGATCGAGTACTGTGGTGGGGACATCGATGAGTGGTACCTGAGAGGGATGTGCGATCAGTTACGAGGATCAATGTGAGACATATTTGGGATTAGTTGAACCGTGTACGATACCTACAATGAAGTACGATGGAGGTAAGACATTCAATGGTGATTCTCCCGCCTTCTTCACCGATGGCGAGAAAGCGGTTATCCGGTGCAAGTGCGACTGAACATATGTCTCGAGCGTTTTGGATGAGACCAAGCTGGGTGTGTCGATGTGTCCTAAAATGTGACGGTACGGCGTGCGGAGTATGCGATGAACACCCCACTATGCGACAGGACAATGCACGAAAAGCGGTCGTTATCGGGAGCTAGCCACTCTGCAACCACTGACCCGGAGGATGCTTCAATCTCTCTGACTGTATTCCCTGATACGCCAAGGAGGCGTGCTTTCGCCCAGAGAAGACTGGTGTTGTACCATGAAGCTACCTTGACTGTGATGTCCACAAGCAAGCGACCATCGTTGCTGTCGTAGACCCGAACAGAGTTACGATCGCGGGTGGCTGTCGCAAACTAATTTCTCTGCGGTGAATACTTCACTGCTATCACCTAACTGTCGTGGTGAAGTGGACCAACAACGCGTTCGCGCGTAGCGATGTCCTA